>WAAG01071030.1:15680-41066 GCA_013390105.1 Tichodroma muraria | reverse complement strand
TGATGGCAGAGTGATTACATCTTTTGGGGGAAAAGTAAAAACAACCATGACAAGGCTTTGGGTCCAGAAAATGCCATGAAGGTTCGATGTTACCCTGTATCTCAGGACATTTTTTGAGAGAACTGTAAGTCAGAAGCCATGGTAAAATCTATGGGGATGTGAAAATGTACAGAAGTATAGATACTGGTAATTCTGTTGAAGGGTTGGGTGATTTGGTTTGTTTTTTTTTCAAATACTTGTAAAGTCTGTTTAAAATGTCAATACCACTAGGTGGTATTAAGTGACTAGTGGTCACTTATGGAGAGCATTTTTCTGTCTGAAAGCTGTAGCCCTCTGTGGATCCTGAATCACTTCCAAGGGATGCACAAAGCCCGGCAAAATAGAAAGAAGTCGCAGGGATCCTGTATCACTGTCATGTTTCTAAGATTTCTGTCTCCATAGAGAAAGAGTTAGGACTTCATGAACTACTTAAAGATGAAAGCTTACTTCTGTACTTGAATTCATGGAGTGACTGCAAGCTTTTAAGAGGCTTGACAGTCTGTCCTCCCATTGGTTTCCTTCTGTCCTTCCCACTGTCTTTCCCAAGGTTTTGGGAAGCTGTGGTGCACCTGGCCCACACAGGTACCCCACGGGGCCCCAACACATATTTGATTGTCCATCTGTAGGGGGAATAGCTTTGGAGTGGAAGTAAAAGTGCAGCAAGCTTTGCTGACAAGGAGGAGGTATTGCAGATTGTTTTCCACTTTGCTATTTTCCGTCATCAGAAGTAGGATTATGTTGTCATTAACTAGAAATTAACCTTGTATGGTTGTAAAGCATTGCATGCTTCGCTGCCTTCCAAATCAATGTGCAGTTGGTTTGCCAGCCCTAAACATGTTGAGGATTTGGGAATTTTTTTTCAGAAAAAAGTTAATAGAAGTTTTTTAGACTTAATGGCAATGGGAAAGATTCTACAATTAGAATTTAATAATCTATTTTCATATTAACTAAAGCTGATTGTACTTTTTCATATGGCTATGGCTTGTGTTACAGTGAGAACCAAACTAGAATTTCATCAGTAGAGAAAAAATACAACAGAGTGAAAATAAAAACTCAAACCCCAGAACAGAAAAGCCTTGTGAGTAACAAGTTGCTATTGCTTTTCAGGGTAAAACTGTGTTTTTAAACACTGTTTCTAATCTAGCAAATGCATTAGTGAAGAGGCAGTGATCTATGTCATCAGGTTTGTCTCAAGGACCAGTATCACTGCTGTATGACATGGGTCAGTCAGTGAAGATACAGGGGAGATAGTTTAACTGGAAATATCTGTCTGCAAAAAAATATTAGGGAACAATAAAACCCTTAATTATTATTAACAGTTATTAATAAGAAATTTCTTTCAGGGTGCACTTTACAGGTATTCATGTGTTTGTTATTCATTTGTCTTTGCATCCCAAAGAAATTGCAGCAAGAGATAACCTGTTTTTTCCTTCCTACAGGGTCACTTGAGCTCCCTTGGAGCTTTGCTTCTAGAACTGTCTTGTAACAGGATTCAAGGAAGGCTTTGAGCTGTGTTTGCTGCCACGTAGTATCTGATATCATAACCTAAATAATGTCACCCTGCCCACCCCCAGGCCCCCACACAGCCATGTGCCCTTATGTGATCTGTCTAACCTTTCTGGTGAGGCGGAATTGCTTGCCAAGGAGCAGTCTGCTGCTCTGGGAAATCTGGACTGAGAGCGTGTGTCATCCCAGTCTCATTTCTACTTTCATTATCAGCTCTGTGCAGAATGTTTTTCAAGTAAAATGCCTTACAAACATGCATGAAATAGTAAAAAAAAAACCTGAAATGTCACTTCACTGTAGTGCACTTTTATTGCTGCACTCAGTAATGCCATGCAGGTATCAATATCAAGTCAATTATCACTTTCCACAAGCTAGGGAAAAGGGGTTTGTTTTAAATTACAGCAGTGGTGGTAGCATGAATAGATATGGTTGCCCTCCATATGTGACAGTCTTCCATGCTGGGATGAAGACTTTGTTTGGCAAGAGCTTTCAAAGACAAAGTGGGTAATGCACTAAATGTGAGATCCAGATTGCAAAGAAGTCTTTTAAACCAAATGAAAATGTCCACAGTTCTCTACTGTCATGAAAAGCCTTATTTCCACATGAGGGAGCTTAAAAATATGGAGATTTGAAGGAAAAATCGGCCTATCCTCGTATCCTGTGGTGGCAAGAAAATTTGATTCTCTGCTGCTTATGAAAGCTGTGCTGCAAAAATATTTCATCATTAATTTAGTATTTCTGTCTTCCAAAGCAATAATTTTGCTCTTTGTTGATGCCCAGTGCCGAGCCCGTGACTTTCTGTTCAGCCACAGTGAAATGTTGTGGCAGATGAAGGCTGAGCAGGTTGTAGGTAAAACAGCAGTTTCAGCTCACCGCTGATACAACTTCTTGCTCTGGAGAACATGAGGAGAGTCTGCTGTTGGGTTAAGTAACCTGATGAGCAACCTCCTGTGAGTTGGTTTATAGGAGAGTCATTGAATGATAGACAACACTATGCACACAATAATTACAAACGTCAGACTTTATAAAGAAGGAATGAGAAAAATGGATGAGCTTTTTGTCTTGGGGCAGTGAGATTGTGAGAGGTGCCAGACAAGCATGTTGTGCCTGCACATTAGAAACAGGAAAATAGGAGGTTTTTATAACAAAGGGAAAGATACAGTGAATTAAATTTTTCCCCTCTGCTTTAGTATTTCCCCTCTGGAATACTGCATCCAGCTCTGGGGTCCCCAGCACAAGGACATTGCCCCATCAGAGCAAATCCCAGGGAGAGACATCAGGATCACCAGGCTTAGAGGCAGGGAATACCTCTCACACGAGGGAAGGTTAAGAGAATTGGGATTGTTCAGCCTGGAAAAGAGAAAGATTTTGGATGACCTAATTGTGGTCTTCCAGTACCTGAAGGGAGCCTACAAAAACGGTGGAGAGAAACTTTTTACATGGGTCTATAGTGACAGGACAAGGGGGAATAGCTTCAAACTGAAAGCAAGTAGGTTTAGATGAGATATTAGATAGAAATTCTTCACTGTGACAGTGGTGAGGCACTGGAACAGGTTGCCCAGAGAAGCTGTGGACCATCCCTGAAGGTGTTCAAAGCCAGGCTGGATGGGGCTTGAAGCAACCTGGGATAGCAGAAGGTGTTCCTGCCCATGGTAGTGGGGTTGAAACTAGATGGTCTTTAAGGTCTCTTCCAACCCAAACCATTCTATTTTATGAAGTTAAACAAGTAAGGTGTTTTAAAACTTGCTATATTTTGAAAGCATCTAAGAACCGGCTCGACATCTCTTTGTATGCAAGAAAGGGAGCTTGTTCCAGCCTGCTAATGCTAAACAGAAATGGAAAGCCTGGACAGGAGAGCCAGATGTAGAAAACGAGTTTGGGGCGCCGGGCTGCGCTGCAAGGTAGAAGGTTCGCGGCTGCTGAACACTTGCCATCCAACCCGAGGAGTCCCCGCGCTCTCCAAGCCTGACAGGCCGGGTGCTGTGGCCGTCCCGCCCCCAGCTCAGGCTGCCGGTGCCTGTCACTCATCCCGGCTCGCCCAAAGCGCTCCCTCCGCGCCCGCCGGCTCCGCCCGNCGGCGCGGAGACCCCCACCGGCCCATCACCGGCCCCTCACCGGCCCATCACCGCTCCCCCACCGCCCCATCACCGGCCCATCACCGGCCCCCTCACCGCCCCATCACCGGCCCCCTCACCGCTCCCCCACCGCCCCATCACCGGTCCCTCACCGCCCCGTCACCGCCCAACCCCGCTGCGCACCGCGGGCGATGGCGGCCGAGGCGCGGACAGGCTGGCCGGGGTCACCCCGTGTCCTCCGGGGGTTCTGTGTGGCGGCAGGGTGCCCTCGACGTGGTACACGGGGGAGGGGACAGCGGGAAAGGGCCTTCTCCGGGAACCGTCCGTGTCCCGCCAGCCACGTGTAGGGGGGACCGGCGGTCCGGAGCCCTGCCTGCGCGCCCTCCGTGCTTACTGAAAAGGATGGGAATGGAGCTGGCACGCATCATATTTTCCTTTTGCTTGAAGGAGCCGCCAGGCCTCCTGACTTTATTTTGCTAATCCAGTGCGGTTTTTGCGTATTTGGTAATCCTCTGAGAGCTTCTGTTCTATGAACTTTCTGTGTCACTTTGACGCTTTGTGGAATTCCGGCTTTTGAGGTATCAAGGCACAAGTCCAGACATTTAGTAGCTTTCCAGTCTTTCAGATCAGGACTTCTCTACTCCAGGCAGGTGGTTGCAGCCCCTTCCAGGTGATTTTCATTACGGCAGCACACAACTGGCCAGCTTTTCTCGGTATATGCTACAAACACCATGGGTGATGAGCTGCTTGTCTCAAAGGCTGACTTGGGCAGCTTGGAAAAAACGCAGACAACTAGATTTAACGCTATTTTGTCCTCTTTGTCTTTTGATCAAAGTTACTCTTAGAATAAGATCTTTTCAGAAGTTGCACGTGTGCTTCTTATATTCTTGGTAAAAGATCTAAAGGTCTAACACTGTCCTCTTCTTCCTCCTTCCCAGCGATGAACAGCATGGCTTTCCAGTTGTATTTCTATTCCGTGGCCTTTTAGCAGTCTTTCCTACTGTTCTTTTCACCTGTTCCCCACGTGGTCATAACTACAGGTGAAATAAATGTACTGGGTACCAAAGACTGTTAATTTTTCCATAGTGTTTCTTCTAACTTGGAGTATTTTCCCTCTGTTTTAGAATTTGGCTATATAAAAATAGACTTTTCATACATGACTACCAGAAACTCTTGTTAAATACGTACAACAGTACTGTGTGGACAAGGCCTTGGAATCTCACGTGCTGTTCTTATCTCTCTTAATTTATTTTTTGTTTTCCTTGGACAGCTTTCACTCTGTAGTGATGACAATTGCCTGAACTAGTGCATCAGCTAATAAGAGAGAGATTGAGCTGTGCATAGGGGAAGGGACTCAGGAGTCTGCAGGGACCTCCATCCCCTTCACCCTACCTGCTGCACTGCAGGCCACACAGTGTAATTCATCACCTCATTTTTCCTGTTTTATGGGTAGATCTGGCCCTTTAGGGACCAGTAGCATTCAAATTTGCCATTTTACCCTATGAACACAGCCCTGGCTCTTCCACTATATCTGAGGGAGCTTACCTCCTCTTCTGGTGTTTTCCTTTAGGTGAACTTTGACTTCACTATGAATCTTGCTTTTCTAAACCTTACGCAGTGTTCTTGAGCTGCTCTTGGAGATCTGATTTCCCCCGTGTGGCTTTCAGAGAGCATCTGTGTAAGGACAGAGTGTGGTCTGCATATGGAGGGACCCGGGGCCTGGGGCAAGCAGGGATTGGCCAGATGGAGCCTCGGGGGCCTTGGGAATTAAGAGTGTAAAGATTCCCTAAGTGCCAGAGGCACTGTGGGTTTCTGTGCTTCTTCCCATCCTCCCACAGAACTTTCAGGGTTGCTTCTGGACTTGAGAGCAGTGAACTTTCTGGAAGGAATAATGAAGGAATTTCAAACAGTAGAACTGTCTCCCTTGAAGGAATTTACAAGTCTTGTACACATAAACTCACTTTAAAGAGTTTTCTGATGTAGTTCTTAAGCATGAGAATGTCTTCATGCTAATAACCTGAGTCAGTATATGCATTCAGAAAAATACATTGAATTTTGGAGGCATTTGTAATAGGTGTACGTAATATTTCTACACATGTTCTGAGTTACCTCTCCTTGCAAAACCTCACAGTTAATTACTTCTTGGTTCTTAAGGCTTTAATTTACAAATCAAAAGAAAGGCTATAAAAAAATCAACTAAAAATTATTAATGGATAAAATATGTCTATGGCAGTATGCCTTTTTATCTTCTGAAACAATGGCAGATTTTTCATCAGCAACTTTATTTGTGAGGGTTTAGTTTCATAGGCATGGATTTAGTCCTTGCAAACACCAGCATGGGCTCACTGAACAGAAAATCAGAAAATTTCAACTTTTGACTTAAAAACTGAAATTTTGCACCTGTTTCAGTTTCTTAGTGTCAAAGCATAGATGTGTTCTTGCTTAGGAGGTAATAGCAAAGCAGATTACTGTATGTATCATTCAGTTAATTAAAAAGATGTTGTGAGTTAAGGAGTGATTGTAAATTTCTACCATGTCCTGACAAAAATAAATTGTCATATAGGGCCTAAGATGGGTCACAGTGTTGTGTATTGTTAGAGCATTGTGGCTAGAAACTGTGTTATCTGTCTGGACATACAGTCATTTCTATAATAAATACTTAAAATAATATGTAACTTAATAGCGTAAATATTCTTAAAGCATTTGTGTTTTGTTCAACGAAAAACTAGGGGGAAAGTAATGATTTTGGTTTTACTAGGTAGCTTGACTCCAGAATTCTCTTGTGTGAGGCTGATGCCAGAGGTGGGTCTCTGGGCTGTGAACAATCCCGTTTGGCCAGGCTGGCCTGAGAAACCAGCCAGTCGATAAATGACACTCCGGAAAAGCCACGTTTTGCAGATAAGAGCTGTCCTTAGGTGTGTACTGTGTCAGAGGAATGGCAGAGTTGTCTCACAGTGCCAGGGTAAGGTGCCATTTTTCCAGCAAGTAGGAAGAAGCTGTTTTAGGAGTCTTCAACTTGAAAGCTCTGCTAGAGCAGAAGGAAGGGTGGAAGAGGAGGAGACTGCCAGTTCCGGAGCTCTGCTTGTAATGCAGGGAATGAGGAGAAAAACCATGAGCAGCTCCACTTGGAATTACTCAAAACGTTCACTCACTGTTGAGGTGGCCGGCGAGTCTCGGTGACTTCTGCATAATGCAGGCATATCCCTGTGTCCAGCCTCTGTTAAAGGCATTGCTCGTGTGCTGATTCTTAGGCTGGATGCAGGGAAAATGGATTTCTTGAGAGAAGAATCTTTCTCAGTTTTCTCCAGTACTTTCCACGTGCTGAGTCCTTTCTGGCACCGCCGTTCCACGAGGTGGCTCCGTTCCCTGGGAGAGGCTGCTGCACTGCCTGGGGTCGGGGGGCTCAGGGATGCTGCCTGGCAGAGCCCACTTCAGGAACTTTCTGAAAATGGCTGTGTTTTTCCATTGGTACATGCCGTGTCTTTTTGGAGCTTCTTGACTGCTTTTTTTTTTTTTTTTTTTTTTGTTTTTTTTTTTTTTTCCCCTTGTAGATTTGTGGCATTTAGAGGAATCTTTTTATGACGTGGAAGTTAAAACCAGGTGATGCTGAGCTAGAATGCTGGTTTACTTCATTTGGAATGAGAATTGTGTGGCTTTTGAACATGGGAAGGAATGACCAATAGCTATCATTATTTCTAGGAGGAAGGGAGTAATTTCTTTAGGATTTTCCAGATCCACAGGAAACCGAGAACGGTAATGTCAGCTTCCCTGTAAGAACACAAGCCAAATCCATGTTGTATAGAATGGGAACAGTGTTGTTGCTCTTCCTGAATTCTCTGTGGAGACTTGTTATTTCCAACTGGCCTCTCACTGATTTAAGAGAGCTTAAGTAGAGGGAGTAATTTTTCTTTTGTTAGGAGGTTTTCCTAGTTAGCTGCATTCTTGGTGGAAGTTGCTTTACCTCACAAGATTATGCTGTTATAAAAAGCATTCACCACTGAAAAGGATTAATTTAATTAATTTCTTTTTGCTTGTTGGCATCTAAGAAAATGGCTGATGATGATGATGATGACATTCCCCAGCTTTCATCCCATACGTTGGCTGCCCTCCAGGAGTTCTATTTGGAACAGCAGCAGAGAGAGGGCATGAAGACCTCCCAAGGGTTTAATCAATATTCCATTGGCTCAATAGAAGAAGACTGGGTAAGAAACCATAAATTTCAATGAATGAAGCACAGATAGAAGAGTAGCCCTGACTGAGTTTCTTTTGTGGCTGGATAATGAAATGAAGTTAAAGAGGGGAACACTCAAGATGTTCCTATTAATAGATGGCAACACTGTAGGGAGATTTGCTTTAGCATTAAATTGAGTATAGTTGTTTACCCCACATGTGCGTGGAGGATACAAACTGAAAGTACATGGAGAGGGACTAAAGCTGCCAGCAGAAGCATCTTACCCCTCTAGAAATTTTATCTCCAGCCTGGCATGTGATAGTAGTAAAGACTCTTCCCTGAGTTTGAGACAAACACAGTGTAACAAGAACAAGGGGTCTTTCCTTTCACATCTATTTTTTGTGTGTGTGTGTTTTATTTCTTTATTTTTGTGGATGGCTGTTTTGCTGCTTGTTTTTATTTGTGACAGACTGATTTCTGATTGGTCTCTGGGTTGGGTGTTTTTGTCTTTCTTTTTCTGATCCTTTCTGATTTAGTTTTTTTATCTTTTTTTTTTCTTCATATACTGTCACTTTTCAAGGTCCTTTTTCCCTGTCTGCTGAAGTAACTCAATTTAAGAGCACATAAATAATGTGCATCTGCACATTGGCTTTGAACTACCTTGTCAGTGGTTTGGATTACTTGGTTTTCCTGATACTGCAGTTCATGCTTTTGGAAACACAGGGTATAAAGTACCTGCTAGATTACAGAGGTAGAAAGACTGTCAGGAAAAGAATCATCTTTCCAGCTTTACAGTTTGTGAACTGAGAATTTGCCGTGGATTGTGGGTTTCTTCAGTTATGACTCACCACACATAACTCTGCATAGCACAGCCAGAAGATTTGATGTTGTTTGTAATTGTGCATTATCTTTCTCAGCAACTGAGCCAGTTTTGGTACAGTGACGAAACTGCGTCGTGCCTGGCTAAGGAAGCAGTTCTGGCAGCTGGAAAAGGTGGCAGGTAGGTTTTAATAATTGTGTTGTAGATTTAACATGTCTTTTCTGCAAATATTTTGTTTCTGCTGTGTAGTCAAGAGCATGCAGTTTAATTCATTACTCATTATACTTTAGTTTTGTTCAACTGAGATACTGCAGAACTGCTTTGATGTTATTTAGTCAATAGTTTATACTGATCTTCCTGTTTATCATTTCACTGAATGTTATAGGCTGTGCCTTGTAAAAGTTTGCTATGAACATTTTTAATTTTTTGACAAATACAAAGTGCTTCAGAGCATATTATTGACTTGTAATTATTTCCTTAGTTTTTATATTACGTTTCTGTAGAAAGATGGGAAAACCTTGGTTTTCTTCCTACTTCTATAAACAGTAATTTTTCAGATTTTGAGTGTACTTCCTTGCTTTTGTGAAACAAGATTTTCTCTTTAGTTAAGCTTAAGATCTTTATGTAGCATGGGGTTGAACAGGTAATGACTTTCATACTTAAGACTTTGTTATTAAAGTAATTAATTGTTAGAATGGAGGAAAAATACATTTTTGGACTAATGTTTAAAATGTTTAAAGCCTCTCTGAGGACTGCTATAGAGTTTTGTTGCTGTCGTTTGCCTCTTGAAATTACAATTTTAAGTTATTAAGTGTGTTTTTTCAGGATAGCGTGCGTTAGTGCACCGAGTGTGTACCAGAAACTGAAAGAACAGGATGGTGAAGATTTTTCCGTGTGTATACTGGAGTATGACAGAAGGTTTTCTGTGTATGGAGAAGAATTTATCTTCTATGATTACAACCATCCTTTGGACTTACCTGAAAATCTCCTGCCACACAGTTTTGACATCGTAATAGCAGATCCACCCTATCTATCTGAGGAATGTCTTCAAAAGACTGCAGAGACCATCAAATATCTAACAAAAGGAAAGATTCTGCTTTGCACAGGTATAAATAATAAAAATATTAGGTCCCCTTAAGTACTTTTTCTCTCTTTCTAATGACAAACTTACATGAGACAAATGCTACCTCAATAATGCTGAATTTTCATCAATTTAAGGAGGAATATGTATCCTAAGCTTTTTATTTGAGTGCTTGAGTTCAACCTTTATTTTAAACAGAAGCCAAGTTGGTTTTAATAGTTCAAGTCAGTACTTTCTTCCTATGGCATTATGAATTTTACTGAATTTTTGAAGAATTATAAGATCATCCAGCAGAATTCCATAAATATCATTTTTCTTGTAGGAGGGCCACTCTCTATAATTGCAGTGATTGAAATCTGGGAATGGCAAGCACAGGTGTGTAGTATTGTTTATGTCTTAGGCACTGAAATACAGCAGGAGGAATTAAAAAACAGCGATGAAAGCAGAAACCAGATAACTAGATAACTGTACTTGTGGGTCCTTCTTTAGGAAGATGCACTTGCTAGTTTGAGAAGTGATGTGTGTCTACCCAAGTCATGGCTTTTCTTAAAGTGTACTGTTATAACTGTATCTGAAGACATCCAGGAAACCTTTCCAAAAAGCAAAGGACAAAACTCCTCTGTATGTACAAAACCCCTCTGTTGAGGGAAGGCAACCAAGCAGGCAAAATAAAGAGAAATTAAAACAATGTGGCCATAGAAGGCCTGCTCCTCAGTTTAAGTGCTCATGGCACTCACACAAGGGTGGTTGTCAGAAGTTTTACCCTAGAATGGATAGGTGGTCCTTCAGTTTACTGCTCAAAGCAGTGATTTCTCAGTGTGCAGCTGCAAATATCACACCGTGGTTTATGTAAGTGAAAGAGTAGATGTAATCTGTTTGCATTTCCCATGGCTCCCTAGCATTTAACTTCCTTGGAATGTAGCAAGAAGACTGAGTTCAAGTTTGCTTTCTGTAAAAAGGTACCTCAAAAGGTACTGATACCCTCAACTTATTTTTCTGAAATTTCTTGGACATTCATTTCCTTGGAATGTCTTCCATTCTTCTAGATTTATTTTAAGTTTCCCAACAGATTCTGTTGTTAAGGAAGGCTGAGAGTGTAGCTGCATTAAGCCTGCCTTCCTTAAAAAAAACAGGCTCTCTATGTATGCATTTGGGATATTAATAAAGTTCAAATGAATGAGCTATTAATAAATGTTATATTATAAATGAGCTATTAATAAAGTTCAAACATTTTGTTACTGTTTTTTCTTATTGAATACCAATTATTTTTGCTGCAGGTGCAGTCATGGAGGAACAGGCAGCAAAGCATCTTGATGTGAAGATGTGCAAGTTTATTCCGAAACATTCACGAAATTTAGCCAATGAATTTCGATGTTATGTGAACTATGCTTCTGGACTGGACTGATTCTCCTAAGATCATCTACAAATCTACAGCTTTTTCAGTCAAGCTTCTTTCTGTTTTGTATCAGTTACGCCACGTTTCTCAGGGCTGAAATATTTGGCTCCGAGTACTGTTTTCTGGGATGGCTGGAACCAACACTGTGTGATAGCTTCTCTCTTTTAAATGAGTAAGCATTTGCAGCTACTATGTATCATATTAGGTAAATGCAGACCAAGCAGTGCTGGTGCTGGATAATGGGAACTTCTCTGTTTGAGTTTCATTTTAACTGCTAGCTTTTACTTTTACCATTTGAGGACACATCAGTGACCTCTTCGAAGTGATTTTAGCTTATAACAACGCATAGGTGTTTGCCTTGCAGGCATCAGAATCATCATTGCCAAAGAACTTGATACTTCTGTAGTAATGTGACCCATGCATGTCCCTTAAATCTTGAGTCATAATAGCTCTGATTAAATATAGTGCCTGCTTTTTAATAATTTCAATATCAAACTAAAGAGGATTTACATGTATGTCAAGTTTATAATTACAATAATGGTTATGGTTTTTTTCCAGCTGCCTTGTTTTGTCTTTTTCTCCTGTTCCACACACAGCAGCAGAGCAGTAGAAGAGAAGCATCTTAAAAATAATTGAATCTTACAAGGCCACTGGAGAATAGCATATTGATAAACTCCCACTGTTTCAAATAGAAAAATGTTAGATTTTATATTCAAGGTTTGCACTATATTTCTGTCAAAATAGATGATACATTGGAAAAACTTTGCTTTGCGTAAGTAGAGATTTTTGATAACTGGGAATTTTAAAGCCAGTTTTGGCTAACCTTTTGACTACACTACTGAAGTGGTTTTGGGTGGAAGTTAGTTCATAAATTTCAAGGCACTCAACATTTTTATAATCTCTAAAATCACTACAAGTCACAAGCACTTGTCTTTGTATGTCATATTGTGTAAAGGTTAACAGAAATGCTGCATCTACAAAATTAATCACATAAAATCAAGTACTAAATTTATTTTGTGGTGGGAATAAACCTAATTAAGCTTGTGAGATGAGACGTTTTATAAAATAAAAATAGTGATAATAACTCATGTTTCTGCTGTTTGGATGCAGATTTTCCTATCTGGTGGAGTAAACAGCTGAGCAGGAATAATATAGATGGATTATAACCCTCTCAGAGAGGGTTAGTGCTTAGAGAATGGTGAACCACAACTGTGGTTCATAAATACCCACCCAAGCCACTGTTGCTCTCCTCCCCATTTTCCAAGAGATCTGTTTGCTTCCTAAGGCTTTTCCCTCCTCACATTTTATACCTGCTGCTTCCTCCCTGCATGTAGTGTTCCTGGGTTCCATGGTGACAGTTTTCTTCCTCTTTGACACGCCTTGGTTTCTGTCACGCTGGTCACAGGTGGGGTTAAAATGAGGGAAGTGCTGCCGAGGAAGCTCTCGCAGGGAGAACAGCCTCTCCTTTCTGCCCTGTGAGCCCAGGGCCCATACAGGCTTGCCTTTCAACCCAGATGCCATCCTTGCTGCTGAGCCAGAATTCCCCTGAAAATGACTGTACACAGGTGAAGTACAGCTGGGTTTAGTTGTTTTCCAGGAGGCTACACCGTCACTTTTATGTGGCCAGTTTGAAAATAAAGCAAACCAGAATTGTAACTGCACAGCTATTGGCACTAATCTGTACTTTAAACTGGTTACCTCAGTGTCTTGCACACCAAGCAGATGGAGACAATGAAGTAAATCATGGAACTTTGTTTTTAACTACATGGAGGCTTCAAGTGGGACAGGTATGATTGCCAGAAGGGATGATACTGTTCCCCTGCCACCCACCTGAATTAGAAGGCGCTGTTCAAATCGAAGCCTCAGCTAGTTTGCTCGCTTCATTTTGGTAAATGTGTAGTATTGGGCTCTCCATAGCAGAGTTAAAAGTCAACTTTGCTAACTTCATCAGAGAGATTTCTTGAAAAGATAAAAGCGCACCATTCAGTTGTACCAAGAAGTTCACTTCCAGGAAAATCACTGCTGCTTCTCACATGTAGGTCAGACCGCTTTGAAGAGGGGCACTGTGAAGATGCGTAGTTATGGAACTGAGGGTATATGAAAATCTGTGTAGATGCACTCAACAGAGCAGCCCGTTGTCCACCAGCTTCCCTCTCAAAAGCCTGGGGATTGCAGGCAGCTGCCCAAGCAGAGCTTGACTAGTGGCATTTACAGCCTTCATCAGGGATGGGAGGTAAACTATTTTTGTCATACTTGATTCCAAGGAGGTAGCTGTTTCTGAGAAGGGTACAAGTCACAAAAATCTATAGAGAATTTGTGTTTTGTGCCAGCATGATAACTTTAAGAATAGTATGTGACACCAAAACCCTCTTTTCTTCTGTGACAGGATTGTGAATAAAAATATCAGTGTCAAGTAGTGACTGACTTTACCGGGAGTGTCTCATGGATGGGCTTTCTGTTGGAACAGACTGTGGTGGAGTGTCAGCACCATGCTACTTTTCCAGAGGCATTTATGACTGCACAGTCATATGTGCTACAGCCTCTTTAACTACCCTAGTCCAGGCAGTTATGGCTGTCCCCTAGTCCCAGTGCGATTAATGGGTGTTTATATTTTCTGAGCACATCACAGCCTTTTCCCGTTTTCCTCCTGCTGCTTTCATGTTCATGTTCCCCCAGGCAATTCCATGTTTACTTGTAGCTGCAGATCTTCACCTATTCAGACACCTTCAGGTGATGACTGGCAAGTAAACCCAAAGTAGCATCTCAGGCTTTCCTCAGCCTTCCTGAGTGACAGGAATTTTCCAAACTACCTTAAGCGATACTACAGACAAGAAAATAATCTCTTTACCGAGGATATTGTTCTGTGTTTTGTGGCTCCTAATGTATTCCAGGGACAACCTTGTTGAAGGAAAGGATTTTCCTGGCACAACAAAAAATTTTCTCAAATCAGCTGCAGCTGCCAGATAGTTCTAGCTTTGAATTGTTTGCATTTATTGGGCCTGGAGTTGGTTCAGTGAGGCATTTCATGTCTGCCTTCTGTCAACAGTTTGTGAAGCCTTGAAGCAACTCCAATGAACACTCCCTCCCCCATGCAAATTAAAGGCAAGGCTGCAGCAGCTGTAACCAGAGGGCTGGAAGCTGGAAAATGTCACACCACATTTGAAGTGAAACTGATATAAATCCATGATGTGATGACCTTGTTAAAAAAAAAAAAATTCCAAACAAATGCAAACTACATTTAACACTCAACCTTTCCCACATGAGTAATGTGGAGAGAAAGGATATGTGGAAGGATATTTTGAAGGCCAGCAAGTGTTTGTGTAGCTAATAGCTCTTGATATTAAGTATTAACAAACAGTTGTTCACTAACAAAATATCAAACAGTTGCTCGTGCTAAAACATAAACGGCTTTTAAGAGACACCTAACTGGAAAGCTGGATCAGGAAGCAAATTGGCTCAGTTAAAAAGTCTGTCACAGAGGAAAAGGAGGATTAAGAAGGGAATATGGGCTTCTGAACAAAGTAACATAAAGATGCCTGAACCATGGGAAGCTTTCTGCACTTGTTGCAGTGCGATGAGAAGGAAGTCGCCAACACAAGCACTCTCTTGATCCATGGATGTTTTGCAGTTCTCGAGTACTTTCAGTCATCCTATTTCTGAAGCTTTCGATAAGATAAAGCATCTATTTTTCTGGATTGGAGAAACTGATTGTGTTCCATTTACCTGATTCTAGCTTGCACCTCCCAGGAGTTCCCTGAACATACTCTAGTTACTTGAAAACCACAAAATGACTCCATAATTTATGTCTAGAGGACAAGAAAGGTGCAATAAAAAAAAATGAGATTTTTATTTTCTCCACATCATGCAAATATATGCATGTGCTCTAATAACTAATTTGTTGCAGACAAATTTGTATAGCAGAAGTGTGTGGGCAGACAGTGAGTTCTGCTAGAAGGCAGTGTTTGGCCAGACTCAGCTAGTAGCCCCTCTGGGTATTTACTAAATGTTAAGTGCTGCACAGTTGGACATTTTATTGTTGTTGTTTAGGGTCATTTTATTGCCTGTTAGGGTGAAGACTTCGCTTTCTATGCCGTGGAGTCTGAAGGTTCAACTTCACACTGCCTTAAGTGTTCATGTGGAGAAAAACCTCACAATGTAATGGTGAAACTGACAGCACCAGGCTACTGAAACATCACCTAAGTGCAGTGTTTCTCCAGTTTTGTGGAGGGTCAAAAGGGTCAGCCTCTCTTTTGAGCCCCCCTAACTACCATTTCCCTGTGCTCAGAGAGTGAGAAGTTCCTCCACATTAGGTGGAGAGAAAAGAGGTTGTAACTGCTGCAAGTATTTACATTCTCTAGGGAAAAGGTAACTACCTATAATTGCTGGCAGCAGCCAGGCAATTAGCTGTTCTCTGAGTAGTATAAACATTTTATGACCATCTTTGAACTCACCTTTGAGGATTCTCTTGAGACAGAAGCATCACAATCTGAGGAAACAGATCTAGACAAGGAGAATTGAGGAAAAGCACCTGCACAAAAAACACAGCTACAAACTTCAATCTGACATCGTGATGGGAATCTTTATTAGTTTCTGGAGTTCTTAAAATTATTTTAGGCTTTGTAAGAAGTTTCACAGATTGCACTGTAAAAATACTGTTATGCTAGACTGAGTCAGAGAGCACAGTCAATAATTATGCATAAGACATGGAGTTGTCATATGACTTTCATTCTGTCTTCAACTTGTTGATTGTGATTAGCTCATAGTCTTTCCATCCTTCGTCCAACAACACTCCAGAGAGTGTGTTTATGTAACGTAGGGGCTTCCTCTGCTATGAATTAAGGCCAGTTTCGAGATTCATGATATAGCAGATACGTTGCTGCACATGTTTATTCTGTAAAGATATTGCAGTCGTGATCCTTCAGCTGTAAAAGAGATTCTCTGCTCTATCCGTTTTGGTGAGTGTGGCCTTCTGAGGAATTATGTTTGTGCAAGGCATGCCTTGTTGTTCCTGATTCTCATTCACTAGGCTGAGTCAACTTCAGTCTCTTGTTCTGGAAATACAAGTTCTTGTGTATGCAGGGTTTCTGGTGAGGGCCTACCATCAAGTTCTATCGGCAGTAGAGCATCAGCTCTGCTGTCTGCAGAGCATCAGCTTTTGCAGGTGATCGTCTGTTACGTGTAGCATAAGGAGAAATGAGTAACAGTAATTGTAAAAATCAGCTGGATTTAACAAGTCTGAATAGGCTGGGACGCAGCTCGATGAGCTCTTGTGGGATCTGGAAGCTAAGGCCTAGCCTGCTTACTCCCCTGCAGCGCATCCGAGGTGAAGCCGATCCTTGGTACCTACGTTTTAATGGGGAATCTCCTCTTCTAAAATGAAAAAGTTTTGGCCTTTCAGCTGCATGGAACACAGTTTTTTCACAAGGAAGTAAAGCAGTCAGTGTTGGATGGAATTGAATATGAATTCTTAGGACCCAAACTGGTCTTTCTAGTTGATATTTCTGTGTAATTAGACTTAGTCCACATCAAGAAAGTCTGCTGCATTTTTGCCATATTCTAGCATGGTTTTTTTCAACACCTTTGTACCCTTAGCAATTTGACAAGTTTAAAAATAGCAAGCACATAGACTATTGCTTCATGAATGACTCCAACTCAGCAAAGGTTTCCTTGCTGTAGTGTATAAATTAGCCAAAGAGGTAACAGCTCAGAGGCAAAACTTGGAGTTTATGCAGTATAAAGGGAGGCTCTCCCAGCCTGAGGAATTATCCCTTTAACTGCTGATTTGTCACATGTACAGCAGCTACGTGATTTTTATGTAAGGGTAGTTAAAAGTAGAATATAAGAGATTCCTTAAAAATATCTACAACCAGTAGCCTGCTATAGTAATTACTACCATATCTTACAGTTGCATCATCTTCTAAAATTTACTGTGAATAAGCAAAGATAAAATGTTCTGCTCTAAGGAAAAAGAAAAGGCTACTTTAGAGTTTGCAATAATGAACTAAACAAATTTACATGAACTAAAGAAGTTGAATGATTTGCCATCTCTGATGCTCTGAGTGACTGGACTTTCCATCTTATATCTGAAATAACTGTAAGCAGAAAAAGAGGGCGACTGAGTGCGTTTGCTGCTGCGGTGCAGTTTCCTGAGGTGACGAGATGATGATGTGAGGCCAGTATTGAAACATGACTTTTAATACATTCTTCATTCCGATGAGGGCTTGTTCTGGCCCACCAGCAGCTTCACTTCTTGCTTATCTATGCTGGAATTGACGCTCTCTGCCTCCTTCTCCTGCTCGGGGACGCAGGTGCAGCCCACGGGGATGGTGATGTAATCCTCGGTGTAGACGTAGCGGCCCCCGGCGCAGGCGGGCGTGCGGCGCAGGATGACCGTGGGCATGAACACCGGCGTGCTGCGGAAGTGCAAGCTCTCCTCGCCAAAGATCCCCATCAGGCAGCCTTTGCACAGGCAGTAGGCTTCGGGAATGTACTTAGGGTATCTCGTGGGATCATAGGAAATCCTAGAGGGAAGCAAAGACTCACTAGTACCTCTAAAACCAGGTATATTGATCTGGAATTATATCATCTTATATATTATTATATCATTATAATAATTATATCATGTTTTGGTTGTCTTCGCCAGGAACAATAACTGCAGCTGTTGCTGTCTGGCTTCTAATTTGTAAAGTGTAAAGAAAAAAACATGAACGGCTTACAGAACTGATTAGGTCCTACAGTGAACATGGAAGGATGAAGTGTCTGGCTTTCTGAATTGAGAGATTCAAGGGTTTAAACAGAATGAGTTTTGCATTTTGGACCGAATGGGTAAACAGAGCATTAAAAACGACACTTAGGCATTTCTAAAATTTTATCTGCCTTGAGTTCTTCAAAAACTGGTACAAATCCTCGTTAAAGTTATTATTATTAAAGCCACGACATGATGTTTTAAAATTTAGTAATTTAAACAGAATTGAATTGTACTAATATTTCTGCAATAGGTTTTTCTCCCTAGTATAGTTGGGGCCATAAATGTGCCTTCCCCTAGAAAGCAGAAGTCTTGCTTTTTCTAATTCATGTCTACTGTATCTTCCTCTAACCAGAGAAGAGCAACATTTTCATGCCCACACTGAGATAATCTGCAACTTCCTGGGATGGGGCATCCACAGCTTCTCTGGGCAACCTGTGCCAGTGTCTCACCTGCCTCACTTCTTAATTTGCCACAGTATCTGACCTAAACCTGCCCCGTTCCACTTTAAAGCTGTTATTCCTTGTCCTATTACTCCATGCCCTTGTGAAGAGTCCTTCTCCAGCTCTCTTGTAGGCCCCCTTTAGATACTGGAAGGCTCAGCCTGTCTTTATAGGAGAGGTTCTCCATTCCTCTGAGCATTTTCATGGCCTTCTCTGGACTCATTCTAACAGGTCCACATCCCTCTTGTGTTGTCCCAGAGCTGGATGCAGTCCTCCAGATGGGATCTCTTAATAGATCTTAAAGTGATCTTAAATCTTAATAGATTTAAAGCGATTTCTAAATTGTGTTTCCCACGGTTGGCAGCACTTCCTTGGGTATCAAAGTGTTTGCCTTTTATCTCTTCAGGCTGTCTGAAATGAGAAGAGGTTTCAGATTTGGAAGAGGCAGAGCCTTAAGTCTGCCTCAAGCTGTGACTGAAGTCACTGCTAGTCAGCAAAATCTTTCCTTGTGAGAACAGGGAGCCTGGCTCTCCCTCTCACCCACCCCTGGGTTGACACTGATGTTTTTCTGGTCACAGGACTGATCAAGGAACTCATTCAACTGAGGAGTAACTCCATCAAAAACTGGGGTTTGGTCTGTCATCTGTCTAGCCACACATGTACACAGAGCTCTGCACCAACCAGCCAGAGTGAACAAGCAGCTTTAGGCAGGGACAGAAGGGAGCTGCTCTTTTCAGAAGTATTGTCAGTTTATCCAGTTAAAGGAAATCTGGAATCACAGCTTTTTCCAAACACTAACTTCATTATCCCGTCAAAAAGGAAGCGAGACTTTTTAATATATATATAATGACCATTATGTATTTTATATATATATATATGTAATTTAAAGATTTTGTCTTCCTCACAAAAAAATCTGACCAGTTTTCTTATAGCCAGACATCTGTGATGTTGCAGATATGTTTTGCAATGCTCCTCTGTCCCGTTTATATTCGCTTACTTTCCCCAGGAAATACCTTCGTGTTACAGGATCTCACACCAGTGTGAAATAAAATCTCTGGTAGCCAGCAGAAGGGAAGAAAGGGGAACACAGGCCTTTCTACTGTGATACATTCCCATTTCAAACTCAAGTGTGAGTAATTTCAGTGGTGGATTGTTAAACACACCATGTGTCAAGTTATTGGTATTTCCTCTACTGTATTATCTCTAGCACCTGGTTTGATGTTACTGGAAAGCATGAACATGCTTCTGCATGCAAACAGGAGAGGTTTCACCCATAACAGGAGAACGCTGTCACTGGAATCATGGTCTACAACCACCTTTCTCCTCCAGATTCCCACATGGAAAAAGTCAGGTATTAATGGGGTGGGTTTTTTGAAAGATGGTGTGGTTGTGGCATGGTTTTCCACTTTCTAGGGGAAAAAAATCTCTTATATTACTAAGTTCAATGCCAATACATCATCTGAGGACTGGAAGGAATCAGAGAGAATCCAAACTTAAGGATGGATTCAAAATATAGATGTGGTTTTGCATGCAGACCAGAACTTCAAGGCTGCAGCCTCTAAGTAATGCCTCCTGAAATTAATACCTTAACTCAAATATCACTAAAATGTGGAGCCAATATACAAGGTTCTGCATCTTCAGCTCATACCTGTTCAGAAAAGCCATATAAATAACACCTTATTTGTGTATTTCTAGGCAACCCAGAACTACTTGGGTCAGAGCCACTAACACCAGTAATACCCAGCATTTAGCTGAATAAATGCAGCTGGACCTGCTTCCTTCTCTTTGCATGAACTGAGTATTACCACTCCGTGCAGAGAGTGACCACTGTCTCTGCTGCTGTAGTTGGATTCCTCTCCTTTACTCCAACCACTACAAGTTATGCTTTACCTGTTTTTACCCTGGAAGAGGGTTAACATTTTTGATCAGGTTAATTAACCAGGTAAAGCTTCAAGTTCCTGCTACGTCTCTCCTACACCCAAGAAAGGGATGGAGCTGGGAAGAATGGTGGAGAACCAGAGAAGTGCAACTTTCCACTGGTACTCAAGCATCCCCTGCAGCCTTGTGTCATTTGCTGTGGCCACTGCTGCAAACCAGACAGCCCAGACACGTTCATGAGGATTGCCCTTGTCCTGTGGACTCAGGTCACCACTGTGTAAGGCTAAGTCTGCCTTGCCAGCACTCCTGGTTCGCAAGTGACGGGAGCAGTGAGCTGGGCTGGGCTGCTCTATTCCCATCTGCTGGAACAAGAAGCAGGTTTGTGCTGAACTGGAACTGCTAATGAAGTGTGACTCGGCTGCTTTTCCTTATGACCCCACGAGTACTTTGAGAGCTCCCAGTGAAAAACAAACTTCCTGCCATTTACATACTAAGCCTAGAAACTCAAGAGAAAAGTTTCTGTCAGAAGTAAAACCCTTGCAGAGACTTAATCTGCCTTCTCCTGTACCACTACTTTTATACGTAATATTTTTAATAATATTGTCACTTCATAATTTCCAAGCTTCTGATTCCACAGGGTCAGATGCTGGGCTGGGGCAGGGAGCCCAGACTCTTCAGAAAATCACTGTTAGCACTGGGCTAACAGCTGGATGTTATCAAAAGTCTAATAAGCAGATCATCATCCCCTTCCTTCACACTCTGAAATACTTACAGGATTAAGAGCTAACAGCTTTTTTTCCCCCTTGCCAAGACATTTATTTCCCTATAGCAGGTGTTCTTTTGTTCATGTTATGCTTAGTTTATTCTATATATAGGCAGCAACATAGGTATTACTACTATAGGTAGCACAGTGCTTGCACAAAAATAGCCCAGTGCTAAGTGATTTTCTGAAGAGTTGTACAAACGCTCTCAACTAAAAAGGATGGCAGCTCTGCATCCCCTTGTATTCTTTCCCTTGGCTGCATCTTTGGGACGTGCACACCCCACCACAGGGAAAATGCCTTGCATAAGCTTCTAGAAAATCGCTGGAGTATTATTTGAAGGAAAGCCCTCCTGTATGACTTTGTTCAAACACGCTGCAGACAAGCTTGGCTTTTAGCAGGGAAAAATGACTTGCCTGTATTGCATTTATTAAGATTTTATGTAAATGAGCACTAAACCAAGGATGCTTATAAACTGAAACTGATTTTTGAAAAACAGAAAAAACAAGTTGGGCAATGTTTGAGAGAGGGACTGGCTAACTTGGCTAACATCATCAGAGCAACACTGACAATAAAAGCTAGATCTTTGTAAATTAACCATTAGTAGATACAGGATTAGACCCCAGAGGCAGAAACAAAAGCCACAGGATTTGGAAATTCAGAAACATTAATAATGTCTTGAATACACAGAAAGAAATTTTGCTAAACTCATGTAGAAGTGTGTTATTATAGCCTTAAGACATCAGAAAATAAAAATAGACCTGATATATACAGGTGGTTAATGAATGTCATCTGTGCTCTGCAGCACCATGAATGGAATCACGAATCAGCACTACCTGTAAAAGTGCTGCTGGCAGGATCAGATTTTTCAGCCTTTGCTCTGAGCTTTATGATCAGACCCCCACAAATGTTTAGGCAGACATTTAAAAATTAATCTTTTTATAATGGCTCTTGTCCATGAGCAACTTTTCTGTGCATCTCTGGAGCTGTGCTTGCCCTGTTAATGATTCATCATGATTGTGGCTTCTGTAAATGTTAACAAGAGCACCCATCCTGTGCTGCCAGCAGGGTCTGCAGGTCCACCCATTAATTCTTGTGAAGCAAATCTGAGCCATAACAGTAGCCAAGTGGCCCATGCCAGAACCTCCTTGTACAAGCAGGCTTTCTAGAGTTCTTTGACTGTCCATGTAATACTGCTAAAGAGGACAAGCAACCCCTGAATAGATGTCACAAGCTGGCACACAGTCAGCCTGACGATTTCATGGAAGGACAATTTCATGGCAGAACTTCTGCTGCTGGCTCTATTTTTTAAAAAAAGCTGAGTAATTTGTAGCCCAGCTTCCTGAACTGCTGAGCAAATCCAGCATGCTCAACAGACTTCAGTGAACTCTGCTGTCTCTTTATAGCTCCGCAGAGCAAAGAGAGATTCGCATGATTAAACTCTGTGCCCTGAGTTATATACTGATCTCCTGTGGCCACCAGAATGGAATTTCAGTATCAGACACACAAACTAGTATTTTTCCCCTAACTCTTGCCTTAAATACCACCTGTCGGTTGCTGCTAGCAGCAGGGTTAGGGACCAGATGGATCTGTGGTGCAATCCATGTACAGCTCCTGTATCTCTGGGCCGCAGCAAGCCAGAAATGACGTAAGTCTTGATTTTTGTATAACCAAATTAAAAGACCAAGTAATGGAAAATAAACAGTAAGCACAAAACAAAGACAAGCAAAGAAGCCACACAAGGATTATCTGAGCTTTGAGCCAGTCAAACCTAATTCTTCCACACTTACACAGAACGACAGGCTTGGGATACGGATGATGCAATAGAGTCAATATTATACCCAGTTCTCTAAATAATATATTTGATTCTTTCTCATAAATGCTGATATGAAAAAATTCCAGTTGACTTGGACTGAACAGTCATGTGAACAGAAGAATTACAAGCAGCAGTGTTAAACAGCTGGGAGCAGGTGCCTGGGGAGATATTCAGGGGAAGGTAAGTAGAGCCAGACTTAATATCTTTGTTATTAATGACCTGGAATAGGGAATATAAACAGTATGTTAATGAAATCTGCAGATGGTAACAATGGGAACTGCTGCAACACCAGTGAAGACAGAGAAACGGAATGAAGTATCTCAGATATTAAAATGCACGTCAAAAAGAAAAAAGAGCCTTTATGCACAGAGCAGAAATGAATTGCACTGTAAGTCTTTAGGTGCAGAAAATAAGCTGGAGAGCAGGATGTCTGTGAGACACTGGAACGGGACAGGCATCTTTATGCAAATTTCAAGTAGTCAAATTCAGCCTTTGAGCAGTGTCCTATCAGGCCATACAAGAGACATCTGTCTACAGTGAATTTATTTATGAGCATTCACCACTAGAACGACTTTGGTGATTC
The DNA here is from genome assembly GCA_013390105.1 of Tichodroma muraria. Classification (NCBI taxonomy): domain Eukaryota; kingdom Metazoa; phylum Chordata; class Aves; order Passeriformes; family Sittidae; genus Tichodroma; species Tichodroma muraria. The sequence goes on along the minus strand of WAAG01071030.1, from coordinate 17,752 downwards.
AGAAGGTAGTTCAGGAGACAGCAATGATGAAACCCAAGACAGAAGGGGAGCAATTTATGAGGGAAAATAATTAAATGCAAGTAGACTTGTCAAGAAAGTGCTGTAACACAGAAGAGAGCCGTGCACAGCTTTTCAGATTAACACTCCAACCATGGAGAAGAAGTTGTAGATATTGTATAAGTGAAATTGGTTAACCATTGACAAAGCATAATGGGACATGCAGTCTTTAATGGAGAGCTGTGTGTCTCTCTCAAAGATATGGAGTAACTCTAATGGGATTAAGGATCTTCCAGGGTACCCAGTTGAAGACCACAGAACAAAACAAGTTTTCACATCTAGCTTCAAAATCTCTGAGATAGCAGGTGGTAATAGCTAATGCACATTAGCAATCTTATATTTTACACTTTAATTACACATCTTGAGATATCTGTTGCTGTCTCATTGCACACTAATGATACAGTAAAAATGCAGTCACAAAAAAAGCTCTGAAAGACATCTGTTAACTAGACAGAGTACTCAGGCATCTTTACCCTAGAGGAACACTTCTCCCTCTGAATATAATTTTAGATCTTGCTTTTAATGGTGTATAAGTTCTTCCCCACTATCTTTTAAAATTCCTAGCTTGGAGATGTCATCAAGTTACTTGTATGTGAATGGTCTGTCTGAATACACTTTGATAAAAAGTACAGTGGATTTACTTTTGTAAGCCAAGCTTCAAAAAGCAGCTGATTCTCCATTAAGAAGTAAGCTCATGCAGAGCTCCAACTGAAAATAAATACCAGCCCAACGAGGCGTAAAGACAGAAAGCACTGTTTTCAAACCAGAGTAACAATTTTCTGATAGCACTAGTACTTTGCAAAACCACTGTAAAAAATACCTGAGCCCAATGGTAGGTGTTTCGTTAATGGTATTTGCTTTGTGCACTCTTAGGTAGCTTAAAAATCCTCAGTCTTCTTAGAGAAAACATATTGCTAAAAATACTTTGCTTATGAAAGGCTTACTGAGCAAATAAACCATCTTTCTCTCAGTAGGATTACTCCTTACACTAAAAGCGAGCAAAACCCATGCCATAAAATAAATATTTATTGGAGAGCCTAACAAGGAGATAGCTGTTCACTGGAAACACAGGAACTGCATCAAAGTATATACCAGGGATAATGTATAAAAAGTAGCAAGAAAGTCAGTTCCTTTTAAGTTTGCACGTTTTAGCTTCCTGTTGTCTGCAGGCCTTTACAGAAAGCTGTAAACAGAACTCAGTCCAATTCGAACCACCAGAAGACTTCATAGTCTTCTGAGAATGTGATCACACACTGGGTTTAGTGTTCTAGATCAGTTTTTCCAGAGCTTCCTATAGAAATGCAGGCCCTCATTTCGTGTAGTAACCAGCCTCACAACAAATTTACTTTACTTAGTTGTTTTTATGCCCCCAAAAAAATAGTCTGTCAGCCCCTGTTTCCACCTCAGGGGGAGGTTTGCAAAGCACAGGTTGAAAAAACAGGTGTAGAATATTGCTGTACTCATTCCTTGCCCATGGTCCTACAGCAAAGGGGACATCGAGCCCTTGGGAGTGTTTGGTAGGTGAAGATACAGCTCTGTTAGTAATGACCAAAACACAGACTGTACCCTGATGTATTTTAGAAACAGCAGAGCATCTGGAGTCACACTTTGGGGAAAGCATCTGAGCCCTTCTGTGGCTGCTGCAGAGTCAGGAGGTGCATCTTTGGCGGTGGTCCTTTGCTGAGGGTCCTCTGATTGTCACATATGACAATTAGCGTGACTTTTTGAGGGTGGTCTGTGCTCCCGGGTGGGTGTGGATGTGGGTGTGAGCTCCATCTCACGCCTTGCTCTACCTCATTCATTTCTCTTTTTGCCCATTAGATATATTCCTCACACAAGCTGTTTTTACATAATTACATAATTTGCATAATTAATTTAATTATCGCCTACTTAGACGTGTGCTTTAGCACCTTTCCTGCAGGCTGCCGCCCGGTGCCGCGGCCACCCCTCGCCTCCCGCGCCCCCCGGGCACGCCGCGGCAAAGCCGGCGGAGCCCGGCGCTGCCGGTCCCGCTC
>WAAG01071030.1:3464-15101 GCA_013390105.1 Tichodroma muraria | reverse complement strand
GCTCCCCGCAAGCCCGGGGGTGCCGTCGGGAGCCCCCTCTCCCTCCCACCGCACGGGCGGCACGGGCAGCAGCCGGGCTGTCCCCAGCCCCGCCGGGACACTCGGCATCCAGTGGCACCCTCTGGGCCAGGGCTCGGGACTGAGGCAGAGCCAGGGGGATTTGGCCCAGTCGGAGCCAAAGTGTCAAGGCTGATGTGAAAAAATATGGGCTTTTACAGCTGGGGAAGGGACTGCTCTAGCCCGAGCTCTCCCAGTCACTTTAGGGCAATTGGCACTGTCCCTCGTAGAGGTTTGGGATTTCCGACTTGCCCGACTCCAGGTAGCACCTCTGGCATGTTTCTCCTTCCCAGCTGTGTCGTTTCTCCAGCAGGCACCGAGGTGGCTGATGTCCAGCATGAAGACTGGGGCTGGCGACCGTGAGGCCTGATCCTTCCATTCCTCCTGCCGAGGTGGCCTGGGGCAGACACCCACGGCAGGGTCACCCTGTGACTGCAAGAAAAGCCTCTTCAGAAGAAGAGAAATTTGCATCGTATCTACCTAAAGGAGGTTGAGGTAAGTCTCACCTCTAACGGTTTCTCCATCTATTTTGTACTTTTAAAAACACATGATGCAATACATTCATGGTGTCTGGCACAACCCACAAAAATAAGCATATAAATAGTACTCTGGTTCATGCAAGATGTGGTCCACTGAAATGGCGTGCATTAAAAACAGACTTTGGAATTCATCACTTGAATCAAATATTTTATGTGCTCTGATTAAGTCCTGCACATCTTTTGAGGCATTTAGGATAAGGACAGTTAAATATGAAAATATGGGTTAGGAATAAGGGAAAATGGGATCATAAATCATACAAGGACTGAGAAACCCCAACTTGGTACCACAGAAATACAAGATACCAACTTCACCAAACAGGCTGGAGCTGAAGCAGAATGGCCTGGCATTCATAATGTAATGAAGTGACTTGGTTTTGTGGTTTCTGAAAAGTCATACAGTTGAGTCTAACTATGATTTTTAGTGATTTTGGTGCCATATGCATCACAGGTCAGTGCCACTTACTAGCAGTATCTTGACCTTTAACTGTGTGGGATTTGAATCAGATTTCAACTCTGAGGAAGGGCGGTGTTAAACTGAATTCCAAACTCTCCTTTGCAATCATATCCTCAGGCTGGGATATGATTGGGACAAGGTGTGCGTCCATTTAGCCCAGTCCAGTCCAACCCCTGACCATGCACCCGTTCTCGTGTTACTTCACCACCTTCAAGTGGTACGTGTGGCAACATGGCAAATACTTATCACCATAGGTCTTTTTATACTACTCTTCCTAAGATAAACCAGCATCTTGAGAAATTTCAGATTTCTGAGTAGCATGAGAATGTCACACTTGGCTTTGTAAAACATGAATTTTATGTACTTCCTTCATATGCGTCAACTTTGCTGGGAGACGTCTGCCTCAAAAAATCAGAGCAGATGAAAAGAAAACAACGGCACAGGCATTAAATTGCCATTGAATTCAAGGCTCTGTGTCTAATCCAGGCAATATTCTAATTCTGTACGATAGTTGCATTGTATTGTCTTATGAAAAATCACATTGATTCAAATAATAAGAACTAGAGAAGGGCAGCAAATGAGATGCCAGTTCCTGTGGCACAGTCAACCCTAGAGACATCTGAGTCATAAAATATTCCCTAATACACTTTGACAACTTAGGTTCTTCTCAACTTTGACAACTTTAACAAATTACTAACCAGTATCTTTGTCATGGTGTTAATTTATTATTTCTTAGAATTTGAGGGGGATTTAAAATATCTATACAAATGAAAATTGAAAAAATATTTAGTAATATGAAATCCGTCCTGAATTTGATGTAACACAGGATATTTCAATCAATGAATTCAGAACTACGTCTTTCACTTTTACGTAATATTCTAAATGTTCTTTCTGGAGATTGTCATCCAATATTTATATTTGGGAGTGGTATCTACCTCTCTCCTGAAATTACCACCACAGTGATCAGTGTCAGGTAGTAAGTTCAGTTCCACAAATTCCTGCTATGAGAAAGTCAGGATGTTCCAAAGAAAACTAAGCTCTTCAAGAATAAGACAAACATTTTTAGTGAGTTCATATAAATAAGAAACATTTTCTGCACCTGATTCCACCAGAGAGCATTTCATATAATGTTAAATACTGAAATGTGTTTAACGAAAGACACACCAGGTTTGTGTCTTCAACCTCCCATTGTTACCAACAGCTGGAGAAAAATGTGTCACAGCAGGTGAAAAAAATCCTTTTCAAATATGTTATCATCAGACCATTATGATAATTTGGAAAATTGTTTCAGAACAATTGGAATGATGGTGAAAGCCTGACAGTAAATGTAAGATTGTAGCCCTTCCCAGGTACATCAATCCCCAAGCAGCAGCATTGTCAAGACATTTTCTGGTTGGGGTTGTTGTCTTCCATAGCTGCTCTGGCACACAACAGCTGGTTTCAGATACTATGGTTCACACATAAATACATCACATTATTGTGACAAACATTATTAATGATAACACAGTAATATGCTTGTCACAAAAATAGCAGAACTGCCCTACACTGGCATATTCCAAATACTTATTCCCATTCTGCTACAGCATTAATGAGATCTTATCTCGATCTGAATTGATGTGAAAAAGGTTTTAAAAAACATCATACAGACCGTCAAGTTGAACGACTGATGTTGTTGGGTGGAACAAACATTCAGGTGGCTTCCCCAGCAGGTATAAATCCTCAGAGAGAGAATTAAATCACTCCCCGAAGATGTCCTTCTCCCTCTTACTCTGCAGATAACCTGTCACCCAAACTCTGCTGCTCCCATTCATCTTCCCTGCAGCTGTAAGCACTATAACACCACTTCGCAGTGTCCACGGCATGGCATCTTCTGCAGCAGCATCTCAGCACATTTTATAGTTGTCAGGCAATTTAACTTTGCAAGAGTGAATTCTTGAGAAGTGCAGAATCTTCAAAAGACTTCATTTTGCCAAGGGGGAAATTGAGGAGCAACAGGTTCTTTTTAAACAGGTTAAAAATAGCCTTTTTACCATAAAGTTGCTTATCTGTGTCCTTGACGAAGAAGAATAATCAAAATGTAGCAAATTAGATTAATTTCTTACGATCTCATACTGCTCTTGCAAAGGAACCAAGAGAAACAGCCCTTTATCATAAAATTTTATCATAAAACTATTTATTGGCAATTTTGGAAGTCCCATCCCTGGAAGTGTTCAAGGCCAGTTCGGATGGGGATTGAAGCAGCCTGGTCTAGTGGAAGGTGTCCCTGACCATGCTACAGGGGGGGGGTTGGAACTGGATGATCTTTAGGGTCTCTTTTCAACTCAAACCATTCTATGATTCTATGAACTATATCTTTGGACAATTTTCAATTCCTATTTTACTCAGGAGTAGCTTTGTTTTAGAAGTAATAAGTCATGTAACCTGTAGTGAAGGATGTTCAGAGGAAAACATGAAATATGTGATTAAGAATGTTTTCATGCTGTAGAGCTAGGATTGTTCAGAAATAAATAAAATACTACTCAGGTAGTCATTTAGATTTGGCTACTGTACAAAGAGATGTTTTTCATATATATAAAGAGAAAGGTAACTTGGTATGTAAAGTTCCTATCCTGAGGAAGATCTCAAGTCTAAGAGGTCAACTGAGGATTGCTTAATATTGTATAACAGAACTTTTCATGACAATAAAAGCTAAAATACCTCATGAGTCAGTTTCTGAAGGGAGTCAGCACTTGCCTAGGTTTAATGTTGCTACTCTTCTAACATAAAATAAAATAATAGCAGGAATCTTAAATTATTGATCTACTAATTCCAGAATGATAAACACAAGATGGGGGTTTAAATGCTGCTGGAAGCACATACCTGCAGTGTGTGGTTTCTGGAGATGTAGTCGGTTTTGTGCAACCAAGCCTGACAGAAAGTTTCTGCTTAAATTTCTTGGGTGAAAATAGAATTATTTAGCTCATTCAGGTTTCCACTCCTGTGGTTTCTAAGACCTATCACAGGACCAAGGGCATCATACACGGCAGCGGGAAACACAACTCGTTGCACCCGAACTAAATGCCAGCCAAGGACAGGGTCAGGGACATCACATCGACATAGCACAATAATCCTGTATCACCCAGGTAATTAATTGAAACAAGCACTCCACTGGCCTGGCCACATTTCCTTAGAGAGCTGAGCTGCAGATGTGTTCACGCAGATGTGTTCACCTGTGTGACAGCCTGAGGCGTTCCAACAACACGGTGACACAGCACTTCGGACGGGCACGTAGATCCTTTCTCAACAGATTCCAGTCAAATTAATCTCCATCAGGGACCACCAGGGACCACTCTTCAGCCTTGAGTCCAGTCCTGGAATTTTGTGTTGCCTCATACAGAACATCTTACACCAAAGCAGAAGGATGATGTGCTGAAGCTGCTTCCAAAGAGTGGTTCCTGGCCCAGGCTTACCTTTGGATCATGCAAGGCAGTTGTCTGGGAGATGAATTGTCACAGCCCAAAACTGTGCTACTGTGCACTACTGTGCTACTGGTCTTACAGAACAGCTGGGTACACATCCCCTCTGCTCCGGGCTTGCCCTGGCGACGTTGCAGTTCCAGTAGAGATGCAGCCCTAGTGAACGCGGTTTTGAAGTGGATGAACCTGGGCTACATCATTTTGACTGTCAGCAGGACTCATTATTCTGGTGCTGGAACTGGATCATATGGCTTTCTGTCAGTTCAGAACAAGCTCAACTGTGCTTGCAAAATAACATGCAAATTCATCATAACCCAAAGCATTATATAATCAGATCCTCATGCTATAGGAAACAGCATGTTCCAGAAGTCCCTGGGAGCCTGTACATAGGAAACAACATGTTCCAGAACTGCCTGTGAGTTTGTGCAGGGCTGGAACAAAAGTGCAATTGTTTGTAATCCACAGAATTTTACCCAAAGTACAATTATGCATCTGGACAAATGGAATCAAGAAACTGCTGCTGATCAAAATCTCTCTGATGTCTGCAGGAGTGTTTCTACAGACTAAGTTGTGAACTGTATCCCAAGGTATTGGTACTTCATGCCACTTTATCATGGACATGCCTGATTGCAATGTTTGGTTTGATGCTGTATTGGGTTTGCATGGCCAAACTTTGGTAGTGGGGGGCTACAGGGACGGCTTCTGTGAGAAGCTGCCAGAAACTTCCCCCATGTCCCGTGGAGCCAATACCAGGCAGCTCCAAGACAGATGTGCTGCTGATTAAGGCTGGACCTATTAAAAATGGTTGTAATGCCTCTGAGATAACATATTCAAGAAGAATTTTTTAAAAAGTTACTGCACAGATATAATGGCAACCAGAGAAGAGCAGGGTGAGAACACGTGAGAGGGTCAGCCCTGCAGATCCCAAGGTCAGTGCAGAAGGAGGGGCAGGAGACGCTCCAGGCATTGGAGCTGAGATTCCCCTGCAGCCCCTGGTGCAGACTGCGGTGAAGCAGCTGTGCCCCTGCAGCCCATGGAGATGCACAGGGGTGCAAAGATCCACCTGGAGCCCACGGAGTAGCCCACGCTGGAGCAGGTGGATGCCTGAGGGGAGGCTGTGACCCCGTGGGAGGCCCCTGGGGAGAGGAGCCCATGCTGGAGCAGCCTGTCCTTGGGGAAGGGACTGCACCCTGTGGAAGAGTGACCCACGCTGCAGCAGTTAGAGGGGGGCTGCTGCTCATGAGATGGAGCCACACTGGAGAAGTTCATGGAGAACTGTCTCCCACAGGATGGACCCCACAATGCAGCAGGGGAACAGCTCCTCTCCCTGAGCAGTGTGAGAAGCCACAGAACTGACAATGAACCCTGTCTCCCTGAGCGACTGTGGGAGGAAGTAGAGCTGGGAAGAAGGGAGGGGTGGGGGGAAGGTGTTTTGAAGGTTTATTTTACTACTCATTATCCTGGTCTGATTTTATTAACAATTAATTCAATTAATATCTCTAATTTAAATCTGTTTTGCCTGTGATCGTATTTGGTGAGTGATCTCTCTCCACCCTTATCTCAACCCATGAACCCTTTGTTACATTTCCTCTCCCCTGCCCAGCTGCAGAGGGGATAGGCTTCAGCGGGTGCCAGGCATCCAGCCAGGGTCAACCCACTGGAGTCTACTCAAATGTCTTGGTGTTAGAAGACCATGGCAATATCTCGCCTTGCCTTCTCTTCTGCTCTGGTTCACAGGTTTATCAATGCTCCCTGCCATGGTCCCATGTATTTTCTCTTACTGCGATTAACTCAGATACCTCACGCCACCGCAGTCTGCAGCTGAAAATGCTCCCTCCTGCATGGCACACTGCATCCTGGTGGTCTAGGTCTCCCAAGAGTAAGCCTGACAGAAAGAACTACCATGACATCCAGGAATGTCATTCTAGGACCAGAGCAGTAGATACAGCAGGACTGAGTAAAAGGCAAGGAAGATTTGCAGAAATAAGGCAGCTGCCATCCACTTCCTTCTCATGCTCTTTTCCACCCCTTAGAAGGATCAGGCCCCAGAGCTTACCTTGTCCTTCTTCTTTGGTGAGCCCCTCAGGGTGTTCCATAAACACCACTGAACACGCTCTGCTCATACCATTACGTGGAAGCGGTGCAATTCCAGATGGAACGCTGCTCCAGTCCCATGAAAAGCAGGCTACACACAAAGCAGCTCATAAACCCCACAGGACACTTCTGACCACTTGCAGACATCCTATGAAACCAGGCAGTGTTTTTAAAACCTGAAAAAAATTTCATGAAGATACAAAGAGACTTCTCCACCGTCACTGGGAAACAGTCTGAGCACCAACACTGAGAAGGAGCACTGAAAATTTTAGAAGACTGAATTCTTGCATTTCAAAGTGCAATAACCAGTCTAGCTTTTAAACCAAACTCATGCCAGGGCTCCAAAAACAAGCCATCTCAGTGGACTAGTTTTGCAAGTATTTATTAGGAAATTCTGAACACCTGACAAATATTTTTCATCTCCCCAAAGTGATTCCTACAACAATTTAGGAATTTAACATGTCTCAGTAACTTCAGATCAAACTTGTTCAGTTCATAAGCAAAATGGTGATTTCTGTAACTAACTTCTTTGCCCATACTCAGCTTAGGCTGTAGAAAACTACCACTGTGTGTGCCAGTCTCCAACATACAACGCAAAAGCTGCAGTCTAACTAGCAATTCTGAACAAACTAGACTGAAATACTGACAACTGTGACCACTCAAAATAAAAAAAAAAACAAAAATAAGGACATTTTGCCAAGAGATTGCAAAATGGTCCTAGTTCATCCAAGCATAGACTAAAATGAAGATGTTTTCTTTGGTATCAGTGCAAAGTGATTTGCTGAATTGGGACCCTAAGGAAGACCAAGGTCATACCCAGCATTTTCAGGTCAGTTCACAGGACTTAAATAAATTCTGGCTTTGGATGAAGGATACTGGATTTTCAACCTCATAAGCATTGCTTCGAGGTATTCTGCATTGAAAGATGAAATTTTAGAGGCTTCTGTTTCATATTATCATTGTATTTATCTCTGAAAGCAAAAGCTTTACAGCTTGCAATGTGTCTGAGTACTTGTGCAGATCTTATGCATGAGTAAAATAACCTCACCATTATTTTTTTTTAATCAATCACAGAAGACACTGCAATTACAAATCCACGTTTTTAACATAAGGTACCACCATGTGTTCAAAGTATTTCACAAATAGTTTATAAAAATCCACTACAAAATCATTATGAATGAAAGGGTTTTCAGCTAAAACTTTTACAAGGATTAAAAAAATTATGAGTGGCCCATATGCTATTCTGGAAGCAGATCCTCTCCTAGTTCTTCATCCGCAAAATCATCTTCCTCCATTCTTTTTCTTGCTGCTGTTTTTGGTCTTTCTGGTTGTGGGCCAAGTGGATCTGCGTAGGAGGCATCTAGGGTTTGAATAAATACATGTGAAATAGTTACAAACTATTTTAGCTTTAATTTTAGCTGGATTTAAACATACAAAATCAAATACAACATTAGGATTTAGCACTACACATCGGTGTCTTTGAAATGCAGACCAGAAAGAGCATATGAATGGTGAAGGAGAACAAAACACTGCATTCAGGAACTGGGGCAGGGCACAAGAGCAAAGTTCCTGAGTTCTACTGATGGAAGCTTCTCGGGTTTTCTAAAAATAAATTTATCTTATTATACTACAGTGAGAAAAAGATTTTGGAAATGTGCAAGGAACAGAAAGACTGACGTCTTCTTTGAGGAACGGCTTTTTAGAAAGTACCACATTCCACATGGATTTGGGTTTTGAAACCCCTTTGAAAATTCAGTCTTATTGAAGAACCTATGATTGCAGAATGGCAAGAACTGACTTAAAGGATGCAGCAGACAGATGTCGGAAGTAATATTAGCATGGGCCACATTTCTTAATATTTACAATTACTTTATAGTGAGCTTTGAACAATGAAGTGAAAGCATCATTTCCATGGGAAAATGTTTCCCCAATTATCTAATTTTACATACTCTTACAACAACTTATTTTCTTTCCTCTCTCATTTCTTCTCTTCCTGAGGACCATGAAAGTAAAAATGGTATAAGATGTCACTTGCCTATTTCTTTACTGCTGCTATTTTCATAGGGTTCACTTGTTCCAGGCAGAGCTTTTAGTCTGGCACTCAGTCTTTCCCCTTTGGTACCACCACTATCTGGGGAAAAAAAAAAAAAAAGAAAAAAAAAAGACAACATGCTCTTATGTTCTGTGAAACCATGATACAAGAGTAACATCAATTCAGCTAGTACTATCTGTCAAACTAGACTTGGATGAAACCATCTTTTCATGACAGGCACAGTACTCATTTGTAATAGTGGTTTTTAAAACACAGTGGACACTGTGTCCACACACGTGTGTTAATGTTTTTTAAAAAATATGTACAGCCTTATGAATTTGGAGTAAACACATTAAAATATTTCTGCTTTGAATGCTGACATTTCAGTTGCTTATAAATTACAGTCACATTTTGGAGTTAAAATAAGCACGATAAATATAAACACTGTCACAATGTACACAGGACATTTCCCATGTTTGTGTGCTCACTAATACTTCAGTGTGATCCACCTGCTCAATACTGTCAAGGTTAAATGCAACACTAAGTTGCTTTTAATTAGAAGAGTGTATTTGCCATGTGCTGTCTGCGTGGCAGGCAGGCAGGCAGAGCTCGTGTACAGACCATGCTGGCCCTGCACCTCGCTGTAAACACTGTGCTGGCAGCTCAGTTTGCAGCAGGGCCCCAAGGAATGTGTCGGCTCCAAGGGCTGCCTCCTGCCCAGACAACATCAGATTAACATTCTCCTGCCACAGCAGTATTCCAGACACTTTAAATATTCTGTTCACCTCCGAATCTCTTTTTCACATTCATGGCAAGCTTTCAATCTCATCTGCTACAAGAAATTTTTATGCAATATTTTTTTTCTCCTGGGAGAAAATATTTTGAATTTGACTTGGTATATTTACAAGGCAGGATGTGCAGCCAAATAGAGACATGTTCATTTACAACACCAAATAATGTGGGTATTAAAAGTCTTCCATCTGTAAGGAGGAAAAATGGGTTTCACTCAGCAAACATTAATTACAGAATCTGGACCCGGCAACACATTTTCATTGTCTTATTTACTACAAATGTTATTTTAATAGATATTGTTACAATTAGAAGAAAAAAACCCACCCCATCCCAAACTTCTACAAAGACGACAAACCTTTATTTCTCTATAAATACTACCACAGACTTCTGTTTGCTCAGCCTGAAATTGGAAGACAATGTCTCTGCTCCAATGAAGATCTAATACATACAGTCACATGTCAAACAGCTAATAAGTTCACAAGACAAAGATTACAGTTGAAATTTCTGAGCAAGGAATGCGTATTTATTTGTACATCCACCTCCCTTGGACCAGCTCTCACTGAAAGGTTTCATGAAACTAGTGAATACTTAAAAGGCTTTGAAGCAACAGGGAGAAAACAAGGAGTTTGCCTGGAGAAGAACTCAATCAAAGAGCTGTGAAATCACAAAAGGGCCTCCCCTTGATTTCAGTGGGCTCTGGACAGGCCTGTGGAACAAGGAGGTGAGAGCTGGGCTTCAAAGATGGTGTGGATGAAAACGTTTTGAGGAAAATACAAATAATCAATGAGAAAAAGGGTAGGATAGAAGTAGGCACAGCCTTGCATAATGAAAACAAGTAATTTCAAAGATGATTAAATAAAGTTGTAAGGAGCAGTAAAGAGATGCAAAGACAGGAACAATACAGCAGACTACACTAGGGGAAGACTGAACTAGTCAAACAAACTCCACAGGTTTAATTGGTTGGTCCCAGAAAGGAAGAACTGCATGAATATAAAAGAGTTTTATAGAATATAAAACTAATGAAAATAAAAGAGGGGAAAATGGCATAAGAAATGTTTTCAGCTGTGAAGAAGGAAAACACATGAGTGTTAGTGATACTATCAGAGGAAGGTGAAAGACCTTCTATTAAGGAGAAGAAAGAAAAAGATGGTAGAGAAACCAAACTGGGTGGGATCAACAGAATACCTACTAATTAACCACCTGCACGACTTACTGCCCTAAAAAATACAACTGAAAACAGAGGCTACTTTAGATGTTCTAGGATCCTTAAGTTTTTCTAGGTACATTTAAAAGTAACCCAATGAAAACTTTTTCTCAGGTAGATCAGCAAAGTAACACTGCTCACCTTACTTCCGTATGAGCACTATACCTAGCAAGAGTGGAGGGAAGGTTAACAATCCTTCTGGTTAGCTCTTCACATTTAGTTTAAATTTGGCTAATATGCAAAACCACCCCAAGCCTCTGTGGACTGCAGTTTGCCCTGAGCATACCTAAAGATGAGGAAGAGGAGCATCTTTTATTTTAAAGTGCACCCAGAAGAAAGTAAGAGGTGCTTGACACCATCTGCATTACATGGAGATGTCAGCAGCTCAGGAAGAGAGAGGTCTGGCTTCAATGCTTTCTTTCACCTGAGGGAGTTCAAACCCACAGCTCCAGCTTTCAGAAGGAATGTCCTAGCTGTTGAGCCATTTGGGGTAAGCTTTCTTGACATTCTTGCCATAGCATACATGATTTGGCTGCCAATATGACAGCTATTAAAAATTCTGTTGACCATATAACATGATCTGCCAGAAGCCTAAATCTCATCTCGAAATTACTTTTTGTAGTTCTGTTTGCAGAATCATCTACATGTTTTTATTCAGTATACATTCACACGTAATTTGGCAATGTTAAGGAATATAAGCTTGCAATATAGACTTCAGGATTTTGGTATCCTACAGTGAAGAGAACTTCAGGAAAGGAGATGTTTTTAAAGCATTTTATCACAGACAGGCATAGTTTTGGGAGGCAAGTTTTACAACTTCTACTCTTCATTCCCTGCTGCTCTCACCCCATCTAGGAAAAAGATTTTATATACATTTATATACATTTTGAATTATGGGAATGAAACTAACTTTCACTAAAGACAGAAAAAAACAAAGCTAACATAGTGACTCTGGAAGAAAAGTTTTATTTGTAGTTTTTCTCTACTAAGCGCACAGCTTTGAGTGTTAG
>WAAG01071028.1:3439-27602 GCA_013390105.1 Tichodroma muraria | reverse complement strand
GACTGATCTGCTTTAGATATGTTAAAATAAATATTTTAATATAAAAATACTGTTGTGCCTTTTCATTTGTATTAGTTTAAATATTTCTATATTATTTCAGGTCTGTCATAAATATTACTCAATAGGTTTTGTTAGGAATGCATCAAGTTACAGTGTGAAATAGAGCCAGAAATAGCACAATACTTACATGTTTTCTGACCTTTTCAGTAAGTTTTAAGTTCAGTTACTACTGAGTAGAAATTGAACGGGAAAAGCACCATGAAGCCTTTCAGAATGTTTCTCATTCAATCAAGAAGAAAAGAGCAGTACTGGAAGCACTACACAAGGAATAGCTTTTTTTTATAGTCTGGTGTTTACCTGGAACACTTTTTTTAACATATAAAAAAATCTATTATTTTATAAAAAACATTGGAATTTTTTTTTTTTTTTTTTTTTTTTTTCTTCCCCACAGCAGCAGATTTCAGTATTTCAGTTATTCCTCCTGATTTGGAAAGAAAATAACTCTTCAAGCTTTAGTGTTTCCAATGAAATCAAAATCCAGACAAACTCCAATAACCATCAATTTTCTTTCTTTTAGATTGGTTGTGTGGGTATTTGACATCTGAAATATTCCACAGTCACCTTAGCAAATGGGATCTGGGGACCTTAGGGAGGTAGGACTGTATTTACATACAGAGCAGACAAGCTTTTAAGGGGTGCATCATCAGGCTTCTCATTTTCATGCCAAACAGACAAACTCAGAGCGAGGGCCTCAGTTACCCAGAGAGGAGAGGGCAGGAAAGGCAGGCTCAGTTCAGAGAGAACCTGTTAAATGCTAGCCAGATAAATTCAGGATATTCTGGACTTCTCTATCTGTGTAACTTTATATATGTGTGTAAAGACTTTTACAGAGCATAGATATGAAAGTACATATGGGGAGAGTTTTCCTTTTCCTGTAGTCTGCCCTAGTTCTAAAGATAAAATAAGTCTTTAAATAAATGAAAATATAAAGATAACCTGCCCACTATGGCAAACTGTACTAGTCTATATTTTGAAAGACAAAAATATAAGCCATGTTGCTTCTGACAGTGTTTTGAAACTTATATATTACTCCAAAAAGGTCAAAATATTGGTGTTTGAAAGCAAATCAGTGCTTCTTTTTCTCTGTCTGCATTTCCATTGCATTTTTAAGTGTGTGAGGTGACATGAGATTTTGTGGGGATTTATCTGCCCAGACTTGGCTGAATACAATTAATAGTTTCTAATGATTTTGGGAATAACATTTTAAGCACAGTTTCTGCACAATATCTACTCCTTAAGATTGAGGTCTTAACCTCTTCAGTGCAGATAAAAGCAGCAATTCTCCCTTACACTGCTTCAGTGCAGACAAATACAAAAACTCTTCCCCCTAATGGAAATTTTTAGCTCAGTGGGATCCTGGCTGAAGGTTTTGAAATAATTTTGCAGTTTTGTACAGGTAGTATTCCAGAGTAGTGAAGGGAAGGGACACAGAATGCATTAGACTTAATTATGCAATTAATTCAACTGTAATCTTTTTTTCAGTAGGAAGCAAGATGTCATCAGCAAATGTCAAGTTGCTGCAGTCAAAACCTTTCCTGGGAAGGCACTTGCTTTGAACACTTAGATTTGTTTGTGTCAGAGTGGGTTTCTAAGGATGTGAAAGACTTTGCCTCTGTCCAAGAAAAGCCAGGAGCTCTGTGCTCTGGGAATGGGCACAGCGTGTGTGACAGCAGGGTCAGCTCTCCATTCCTACACACTTCCTAAATTAAATCAAAGTAGCCACAGGTCTGGCACTTAAACTCTTCCTGTGGTGAACAGATTCAGGCATTTGATGTGGAGCTGTCAGAGCCTGGCCTGGACTCACCACGAGTGAGACCTTCCCCTTACGCCAGTACTCACATAAGCTCTGTGTTTGCCCAGGGTAGCATTCCTAAACAGCCTTTGTTTTATCTAAAAACTGACCCTAAAGTATCGGTGTGGTAGAGGAGGCATTTCTTCCCAAGATCAGAAATTTATTTCAGAGGTAGCTGAGATTCAGGGAAATTCTGGTGGGTGAGGGTATGTTCCCACCAAGCGTGAGCAGATACAGTAAACAGAGAGAGCTTTGAAATTTTTCCAAAGAACAAGCAAAAATTATTTTCTTCCTTTCTTCTCCCTTATGTGACAAACAAAAGCCATTAATAATGACAAGCAAAATGCAAAAACTTCTGTGACTTTCCCCAGGCTGGAAAATGGGTCAGTATTCAGCTTTTGTAAGAATGCAATGTTCATGGCTCCCAGACACCTCTCCACCTCCCTATGGTGTGTTGTTTCCCTTACATACTGAAAATGCCCTAAAGTATAAAAAGGAACTTTAAAAAACAACATGTGTTTACATAATGACAAAAATTGGATTGTTTAGAATAGTTTTGAAATTATTAACTGGTAGATAAAGATTATCTTCTAAATGCTAGAGTGTTCAGAAGTAGTTCAGAAATATATCTTTACCAATGAAACCCCTGAAGCTTGGAAAGGGAAAATGTAAACAGGTAGGCAGTTTAAAGCAAATAAAAAAGCAGTGGCATCTAATTTACATCTTATTTACACACATATTACATACACAAAATATTACACATTAAATTTCTTTTTGCATCTTTAAGAAGATGTTCTAGTAATTTTACTTTGAAATTTACTTCAAGAAATGACCTATTGTACTAATACCTGACATCTATATAATTTTCAGTACAACTGCTTCCATTTTTAAAAACAATCATCATCTAAGTGGCTTGAATGTAACAAGAACATAAAAGCCCAATTCATGAAAATAGACTTGCACTTGTTTCAAGATGCTCATATCAAAGTCAGGCTCATATTTAAGACTCTCTTTGGACTAGATATTTTTTGTGTCTAGTTCAGGATGCAGATTTCTAGAAGGAGAAAGAGAAGTCTGACAAGAGAAGCCCAGCAAAATGAGAGTGATAAGGAAGCAAACTGCTGCAGAGGGACTGATTTTGTTTTGCCTCTAAGTGCATTCAGGAGCTGGTAACTCCTGCTTTTCCTCTGAACTCAATGACAAGTGCCTTGTTTTAATGAAACAAAAGTTCTATTCACCTCCTTATTAGCAAAAGTGACAAAACCCAAGCCCAAACAGGACTGCAGCTACGAAAAATCACGAAGTACTTAACTGCATTTGTAAAATGTCTGCACAGGAGATGCTCAGGAAGCTCTTCCTGCCCTGCAGGGAGGTGAGCATGGCTGGGTTTTGCCTGCACTGCTGCATCCTTTGCCAGTGTTCCAGCTGCTGGACTCCGCAGCAGGGAGATGTCTCACCACTCCCAGGTTATCCATCCCTATATAACTTTCTCCTGCATGTGTGGTTGACATTTGCTCAACCTTTCTCAGGTGCTGCTAAGAGTCAAGCAACACCTGCCAGATAAAATGCATTCATTAAATTTATTAACATTGATATCCATCTCCCATGAGCCTCATCTGACATACATGAAAGTGTGTGAATATGCTATAAACCCAAGGGGATTAAAACTGGAAATTTATATATTATGATTTATTATGACACCAAGAAAGTAGAGCTTAAGGAGTAAAACTGTTCCACCATTGCTAAAAAATACCATCCCGACCCTTGTCCCCCCAGAGCTGGCCTTCTCCTCACCTTCTGAGTATTCAATTCTCATTTCCATATTTTTGTGCAGATGTCTTCCATGATTTGAGACGAATGCATGTTGTGTTTATTATTGATGTGTCTTGGAAATGCAGACCAGCATGAAGAACATGAGTGCTTTGTTTACTACTTAATGGCAAAGTGGTTGAATTCTAAAAAGGGCACTGCTGTTATTATTTAAAGATGAGGAGAAAGCAGCAAAGAGAAACAACCTACTCAGAATTCTGCACTGTCTACAAGACAGTAATAACCTTCTGCCATGGAAGAGAAATAGAGGTAATTAATGCCTTTAAACTCCAGTTAGTAACAGCATCCATTTCTTTCCATTCCTGCCACTATTTAACACCACAAGGCAATACCTGAGCATGGAGAATGGCAGATCCTGGGACAATTTCACAGGAAATGTAGTGGAATTGCTGTGGTAACATTCTGAAGATGCAAAACAAATGTGTGTGGTAGCAAAATGCCAACTCATCCTGAGCCCACATTGCCTAATTTAGTGGTTCCTCAGCTTTGTGTGTAGAAAGGATCAGACTTCTATGGGGAAAAAAGAAAAAAAACAAACCATGCAGCAAGCACAGAGATAAGGAAATGTAAGAGCTTTTTGAAAATCCAATCTTTGCAAACATTTTATCTGCAAAATCTATTAGGTTCTTATTGCAGCAAATACTCCTAGGAAGAGTGCCTCAATTTCATATAATCCCATAAATAAGAACCATTACTGCTCAGTGAATTTCTCCCTCTGGTGGGCATGATGTGATAAACAAAAGCTAATATTTCAATCAGAAGATAATCTTTCTATTAGCCAGAAAAGCAAGGCCTGGAGAATCCCATTGCTCAGGCACGGGTTTGTCTGAATGAGCCCCCCAGTGTGAGGCTCCAGAAGTCAGGGGCAGAGAGCTCAGCGTCTGTGTGAACAAACCCTGCAAGCAGCTCTTTCCTAAACACCTCCAGGAATGTAGGGCTTACTTTCCCGTCCTAACTGAAGGCAAAAAAGAGAATATCTTTCTTCTCAGAGCAAAACCAAAGCCCAAACAAAACCCACCACCAACAAAAAGGAACAATGCCCCAGTTTCTCTTTAATTTTGTCTCAACAAAGTGACATTTTTGTTCAGTTTTGGGACACAATTTCAATTTGACTGCCTTGTGACCAGTTAAGATGCAAGAAGGAAGCAATACATGGCCTGATGATAATCTGAGGGGGGGAATCATGCCTAGGAGCCCAGAGAGCTCTAGGAACCACCTACAGTGTCAGGGCCATATCAGAAAAAATGAAGTTATATTCAGTAAGAATATTTCAGCGATTTTTAGAAGTGGCATCAGAGAGTAAAGGAAATAAAGATGTTAATTACACACTTCGGCCTGCTTCAAATTTCCAGTTGAGGTGAGTCTAAGTAATCAACTTTCACGACATTCACAAAGGCTGTGAATTCATACTGTGAGAGAAGCACCATAAACAAGCTCCCAGAAAAATTGTTTCCACAAATAATGGGCCAGACCAGAGGGAAATGTCGGGAAATGAGATGAAGACAGGGCCTGAGCTCTAACAGGCAGATAATTCCCCCAGATTGGCTCTCTGCGCCAACTTGCTGCCGTTTAAATATGACAGGATTGATCCAGCCAGTGCTAATCCCCCAAAATCCCTTCTTCCTCTGCAAACTGCATGACAGCTTAGTGGCTCCAAGTCACCTCTTGGCCAGTGAGATACAGCAAGTGACTATTGCATTGCAGCAGGGTGATTACTGGACTTTTCATGGCTGGTTTCCCTGCGGCCAGCAGGGCTGTGGCAGTCACAGGTGCCTTCACGGCTGTCCTGTCACCCGCGTCCTCCTCCCTTCCACCCCTGTGCCTCTCCCCCAGTGCCTGAATAACAGGAAAGTCCATTATCTGGAAGGTTTGGGGGATGTTTTCATAGTTTACCAGTAAACCTTGGGGCTGGAGTGTTACCTCAGATGTGTGAGGGAAGGTACAGTGAGTTGACTCTGGGGTTTGCCCCTCCTTCAGCCTAAATTTGTCTATGTCCTCCAACAGACACATTAACCTCCAAATACAGCTTAGTTCCACCAGCCTAAAGCATAACCAGGAAGAGCCATCAGGTATAACATTAACTGTTCTAAAATTTATTTGTTCTTCAAAGAATATATTCATAAAGAATCCCAAACGTGGCTTGACATTGTCAAAAGCTGGACTTTCTTTAGCCAGATGTTTTTATTTTTCTTAATATCTCAGTTGGAGGTCTTGGGTTTTGTGTTATAGCCCAGATTTGTGAACATGATGAACCACAGATTACTGCCCTTGTAAAAAAACACCCCTTTTTACCATGCTGGAGGTTTATCAGACTTTCCTTTTAACCTCCCTCTTGTAGAAGAAACAAATTAATTTCTTTCCTCTTTACACTGCAGCTTGTCTTCCCCCAAACTCTACCATTTTCATAGTATTTAGCAGTTAACAACTATCCTGTAATTTCTGCAATGCATAAACTGCTCCATGGCAATCACTCACAGTATATTAATAGAGGGCAGTTATATGCACTATTGATTAAAATTTAAAAAGCATTTCAGAAGACCACCTGTGGACAGCAGTATCAGAGTAAAAAAGCTTGTAATTTCATCATAAATATTTTTTAAAATTGTTTATGAATCTCCTTTCCTGACTAAATAGTAACAGATTTCATGATTGCCAGAGAGGATTCAGCAGGAAGTTGTTGGTTGCCCAGCAGGGACAGGGATAACTCTGTCCCTTCCACAGCCCCCTCAGAGGTCACGAGGTGGAGCTGGCACAGAGGATGTCCACCCTCCTGACTGCCCTTTTTCTGAGTGGAAAGTGGAGAGGTCTGTGAGGATTTGGGACATCCTCATTTTCACCTGTGACACAAAGGAAAAAATCAACCTCTGTATCCAGATAATGCCCTCCAGAAACACAAAAACTATCTCAGGATACCCATGGCCCTAATAAAGGCATTGGCAAATGTTTCTATTCTTTTACAAATCTTAATTGGCTCCCTAGAGCCTGTCCAACTTCAGAAGAAATATAACCCCCCCAACAAATGGGGAAAAAAGCCGAACAAAGAAAATCTCAAAGCTCAGAAAAGTTGGGGAACAACTTCAGCCATTATTAGAGCTTGAAAATATTTGCTAATTCCCGTGGAGGCCTGCTATCAATACCTTTAGGCAAGACATCTTTCCTGGAGCTGTGCTGCCTCAGTCTTTGGTCACACTCTACTGATCTTTCCATCTATCCAGTTCCCCTGAGAACTGAGGATCTCCAGGATTAAAACAGAAATATATACGTGAGTGTTCCCAACTCTTCAGATGGAAATAGAATGCGCCTTAAGATGCAGCTAAATTAATTCTTTTGAAAACAAAATTAAAGCCTGACACTGGCAAAAACTACAGAAAAGAAGTCGAGGCGATGACTCAGCCCTGATGAGCAGGGCTGGGGTGACCACGCAGGGGGTTGTGGCCCAGCACATTCCCCCATGGTCAGTCACACTGGGGACCCACTGCATCACTGCTGCTGGAATTACAGCTCAGCCAGCCTGGGGCAAGGGATGGAGAAATTAATTGTTAATGGGCAGATTGCTGTGAATCACTCTGGGTCAAACAGACTGGAAATGTGACCAGCTGAGGCTTCCCGAGTGGACACAAAGATTGCTCACCACGGGGGAGGAGGAGCGAGACAGAGATGCTTGTGCAGAGAGGAACACAACTGTGACAAGCTTTGGGGGATCCTTTCCATCCTGGAAGGCACTGTGTGATTTAAAACGTATTAGACAAATTTTAAGGAAGGAAATAGTATTTCAAAAGCATTTAAAAAAAGATTAAAATATTCAGATAAAGAGTTATTTGGGAATATATCTATTAATTATGTAACTACTATGAAATGGGTGTTTCCAGATGAGACAGTGCCCTACAGCCAACACAATGTGTCTGTCTATGGTGCAACACCACTTTCAGGAGATGTTAGCTGGGCTGCTGCTGTGAAGTTCAGACTTTTTAATCAGCAAATCATTTCTTCCAGTCGTGTGCTGCTGTGCTAAATTGCGGTGCTGAATCCAGAGAAAATTCTTGTGGCACTGCATGTATGGATTGGAAAATGAAGGCTTCCAGCCTCAGTAATTTCTTGATCAATCAGGATAACAGAAAGCCATGGCGATTCAGAGTTGGTACAGAGTGAGCACAATTTCTTCTTCAAGTACAGCACCCCCAGACTTACCCAGCCCAAGGTGGGTTATTGCCTGTTTTGCTCATAAAGAATTGCCCCATCACGAAGATGAACATTTCCCATTAGAGCTCAGCCATTCAGTGTGTCTCTGCAGTGTAATTGCATTAATCTGGCTGCTCCTCTCGCTGTTACTGGACATGCAAATTGGCAGACCCACAACTGTCCAGGGATCATGGATTTACAAGATGGTACAAGTATGATTTTGTTCCATTCAAACTGAAATAAATACTTCTGCCTCGCTAGAAACAGCAACTAAAAGAGTTTTTTCATATTTTCTAATTTTAGAGGTTTAGAAAACCAACAGTAGGAGCTAAAAACAAAGCATTAACTCCATAATCAAATCCACTGGGAGCAGCTCTTCTTTTCTTCAAGTTAATAGCTCAATACAGAGGGCCTTTTCTTAGCTCAGTTCAATTCCCACATCATCCCAAGCCAGTCTGCCCCAATAGCTCCTGCTCCCACAACCTGTGAAATATTCCTTAATGAGGGTTTTCCAGCCTAACCTGCTAAAAACCTCCCATTTTTCCATTGATTATTGAACCATTATTTTTAGCATGAGCGGATGTTCTCAACATTTCCTTCTTTGTTTGACTATACAGGCAAAGGCACTCTTAACACTAAAAAACCCAATAAATATTTATTTAAAGTAATAAATCATAGAGCAACCCATGTTTTTTAGATCATCAGAATGGACATAAGAATCTCATTTTAACAGAAACCAAACCAAAAATATTCACCTCGTTTACTTACCTCAAAAAAGCAGTATGTGTTTCTTCTTTCTGGTAAGAGAAGAGAACTTCCTGGCAGACCCAGTTCACTGTCAGAGATCTGTTAATAAATCACATTCGTGAGTGTCTAAGGCAACACATCCCCTTCCTTTTCCCTACTTGATTCTCACACCCTGAGAGAAGGTTTATTTACTGCTTTTTCAGAGCCTTCAGTCAGGTTGCTGTTTTGCTCTTCCAAAGCTGAAAATTCAGGATCTGGAGGTGCTGGTTCATGGCCACTTCTACCCTGAACACAATCAGAGATTTTTTGTTATGGACAATCAGATCCTTCCCCTCTTCAGGAAACTTAATTTAATTTTCTCCTTATTTATTTGATAACAAATAAACCTTTGGCCTTAAAACTAAATTCTCTTAGCTCAGGTATTTCTTAGCTGAGCAATATTAGTCCATAGTGACACCTGTAGCAACAAAGTAAAATCTGTATTTCTCTGAAGAAATATATTTTTAAAATTTTCTCCAAAGGCTCAAAGTTTGCTGGCAATGAAATATTTTAAGTGTTTTGTCCTATGAAAATGGAATTTAATCACTATCTTCTTAAGTCATAAACCCAGGACTGCAGTGGGGCCATTCACAGCTTCTCAGCAAACCCCCCACCCACACCTTCAGACTGTGAATTAATTTCAGATTGCTGCTGAACCTGAGAATGCAGCTGGAACAGTGATGCAGAAAGGGCTGGAGGCTGTGCCCAGGTTTTGTGCAGGTAAAGGTTGAGTTTAGGTATGGTACTCACAAAGCAGCTGGAATAAATCCCCCTTTCCCCCAAAACCTGATTTAGCTGAGTGGAGAGGAGGAATGACCATACCAGGTAGCTCAGCTGCTCTAGCTTGGCTTAACACAAGCAGAGAAAAGTGTAAATAAATTCAATCCACAGGGGGAAAGTGATTGCCTGGACTGCTTGGGGCTACTGCTGGCTTTTCTCTCTCCAGCAGCACTCCAGTGTGTTATCAGTGTTTGCTGATTATTTCTCATCACTCCCAATAAAACCTTTCATTCCTACCCACTTCTTTTTGGACATAGTTTGAAAAGTAGTAGAATGGCTTTTTAAAATTGTATCTCAAGCAATTGACTTTCTGTAAGGCTGAGAACAGCGAGGCCATTGTGCAGTGGCAGCACCAGGGAGCAGATGGTGACACTGATGCCAGTTACCAAGAGGGATGAGGCTCCTGCTGAGTGATGTCTGTGGAGATGAGTGATTTTGCACACAGAAAAATCTCCCTATACAATCTGCTACCCCTCTGCATATTCATTTCTTTCTATACAATATCCAACTGCTCTTGCTGTAGCTTCCTGAATCTTTTTGCTATTATAAAAATTTCATTTATATCATCTCGTGCCTGTCACTCACTTCTGCACTTAACTGGCTGGTGGAAGGGAACAAGCTGAAAGTACAGCTCAAGTTCTTCCAGTAGCAGTGACATAAAGGGTGCACAGGTGCCAGGGGCGCTGCTCTGGGAAGGACAGTGAAGTCACACCTGCCCTGTCACTGTCAGAAGCTGCTGCCCTGGTACAAGGTGCTGAAAAATGAACATGTGCTGCTCCCTGAGCTGACACAAACCCTCTCCAGAGGGGGCTGGAGCTGGTCCTGCAGAGCCAGGCGTGAGGAGGTGACACACATCCAGCTCTGCCATCTCCCTGCAAAGACGACCTCAGGTAGAAGAGGTGGGAAAGCTGCTGTAAGGTGACAGGGCTGAGCTGTCAGAACCCTAATCCTGCTCTGGGTCTCAGGACACCTCAGGAAATGAAATGCCACACTAAGAAACCTCCTGTGAGGCAGGCAGGGACAGGGGAACATCACACTTTCCAATCAACATGGTTTTCCAGCCTCTGTGGCTTCAAGACATATATTTCCTTTAAGGGGAGAGAAGAACAGGCAAGTTCAATAAAGGCAACTCTCCTTCAAGAAAAATGAAAATGCACTCTGATCAAATTTTAGATCAATTAGAAAGTTTTCACTAGTCTGTAATGGAAATATTTGATTTCAAGTTGCTAATTAGGTAAAAATTTAATGGAAGAATAAATTTTTTAAAAAAAGTACAAGAGAACAAAACTCACACTGTTTTTTGATGTTGAGGCAAAACACTGTGGCATTTGCTGGTGAAACATCCTAATGCTCCCCTCCCTAACCAGCAGACAGATGGTAGAGCTGGGTTATGGCATCTTATGCATCATTGATGTTCACACATTTAGAGTGTTAAACCATGAGAGAAATGAGTTCAGATCCTGATACCTCAGTGACATGACACCACTGCAAATAAACGAGCAAACATTAGAGCGAAGCAGATAAATATTATAAAGATTTTGAGATGCTGAGCAGGGCCCCCGTGGTGCATCCTGAGCAGCCAGGGATTTCAGCAGGAATCACAGATATTCTCTCAGTGCCAGTAATGAGAAGAAACAGTAGGTTAAAGAGTACAAAGATATTTAGAAATTATTTTCAATGTGTGAGTCAACAAGCCATAGAGTATTAACCATGTATGATCTTCATGGGCTGACTCTGGGCTCCCTCTCTGAGGGGAGGAATAAAAAGCCCATAATTGCTGGTCCTGGCAGGGAGACAAAGGGGAAAAGAGCTGCAGCAGTAGCAGCAGCAGAGCCATAGGGGTCCCAAAAGTGTGAGCTAATGTGCATATACCTTCTCTGGGGGGAGCCTGCACAATCCTAGAGCATAAACAGCAACAGCTGCTGCATCCTCACCTTGCTCTGGCAAGTGGGAGGTCCTTCTTAACCTTAGGAGAAAGACTGAAAAGTAGATATATACACACTTTGAAAAATATTTTTTAAATGGGACACACACAGACACACACACACATATTTTTTTGTATGTATATATACACACACACATACACACATTTTTCCTAGCAGTTTCCAAGTCTTTAAAAGGCCACAGGGAAATAAACAACAACAACAACAAGTAAAACACAACCAAAATTCTGTTAATCTTTTATAAAAACAATGCTTTACAAAAATTCCCCAAGTCTTTTGTAATATCTTGGAGTGATAAAAGTAATTTCGTAGCAAACAAAAGTCAGTACTAACCACCACTAGCAGTTCCCAGCATTAACCAGTGAATTTCCAAGGCAAAAACCTTTGAAGATCTAGTGAGAAGATATCAAAATGAAGAATTTAGTTTGATAGTCTAACTATTAGTCTAACTAATTAACTAATAATCTAACTATTTTAGACTTCATGAAACAATTAATAAAGCTGGGTTTGAATATGCTGAGCATGAGACAGCAATCCAGCCCAGGGTAGCTGGACCCTGACTGTGTGACTGAGACCTTTACAGACCAAGCTCAGCAGCTCTCTGCTATGTTCTCCAAGAAATAAGGCAATGTTTGACACCAAGAGCTGCCAGGGCTTGGCTGTTACCTTGCTGCTTCACTTTCATGTGGACCAAAATCCACGAAATTCGTTCATGTTACTCCTTCCACCGATCAGTTTTAAAACTCCATGTCTTGCTGCTGCCTGCAAGATTTTCCCTTGGGCATTACCCCCTGAGGACCTGGGTTCTCTTTGAACAGGGCAGCACCCCAGAAGGGCAAAAGAGGAAGAGGAGCACTGAGTTGCCCTCAAATTCTGAAAGGAGCTTTTGGCAGCAAGAGTTTGAGAAGCCAGCCATGGTTTGGGTTCCACTTGGTGGCCAGGAGACCACCTGTGATAGCCACAGGTGCCCACCTGTGATGGCCATGGAGCCAAGCATCCAAGGAGCACAGGTGAGGTGCTGCCGTGAGGGTGGGAGCAGCAATGAGGGGGCAAGGAGATGCCCTGCAGATTTTCCTGGATTAGGCAAATACTGGGCATCACCAGCTCCTGAGTGGGCACCAGGCTGCTGCCAGGAGCAGGGAATGGGTCTCAGTGTACTCCAGTTACCCCCAAAATGTTGGTACCCCCAAATGTAGAACCCAGGGAATTATTGCCATGGTAATATTCACTCCCAAGCAACTCCTGGCAGGATACTTCTGCAAAATCCTCTTGTCAGAGAAAACAACCACCAGATGTCATTGTAGGACAAATTGTTTTAAGAATGTTATTCACACTGCACAAACAAAGCTTAGATTATTTCACTGGTTCTCCAGCAATCCCATGCGAGGCATCATTGGGACCATATGTCCTGCTTTCCTTCACTCTTAATGAGAGGAACTGGAGAACTTGGACCCCATTTATAGGCTGGATTTCACAGTGAGTTTAAGTCAGAGCAAATAGCCTTACACTGCACAGTCCCAACTGTACAGCTTCTTTTTCAGTGTAATATTTTTTAATTTACTTTTCCACTTGTATCTGTGGCTGTATGAAATGCTTCCGCTGTGTACAGACATTTTGGTTCACTTCCTGATCCTGCTGGGTTTTCAGCACCACTGTCACTCCCAGAAAAACATAGATTGGTGTAAATCAACAAATGACACTCAACATCAGTTACATTTTTGTTAGCAAATTCTTGGCCAAAATAACTACAGCTGTTAATTTTGACCTTCCAGCCATATCCCACAGGATCAGAGATGATGGGGACATCCTGAATCTCGAACAGCTCTTTCTGCTGATCCCAACCACCAGGACAGCAGGGCTGAGCTACAAACCACCTTTCAGGTGCAAACCACCTTTCTAGCCATGGTGCCCCACTGTTCTCAGCTCAGAGCTCCTTCCCTGCCAAGACCTGGACTGCTGCACTCTGTTTCTGGGCTGTGGTTTCCCCAGTAACACAGAAATCTGCTCTATTGTGGGAAGTGAATGAGCATACATAATTAAAAACACAAGCAGGGAGCTTCTCTGCTTTGTAACAACTTTCTTTATTGGCTCTGCTGGCAATATTCCTGCTCCAAACGGGAATTTGAGTTACTGACCACCAGAGGTCCTCTCCAGCCAACATTTCTCTCGTTCTGTTATTTTTTTAATATCTGTTCCCTTCTTTATTCAGGGAAAGAAACTGGAAAGATAGAAACATTATTTTTGGCAGAGACTAGGAATTTTAATATTTAGGATTTTATGCATGGCATTTTGGATTCTTTTACAGGTTGAAACCTGTTAACAAGAAAAGTGTCAGAGATAGCAACTATCAATATTCATATCCAGTTATGTAAGTGAAGGGAAAATGCTACTGAAGATGTGTGTGGCCTTCATGTCCAAAAATTTTCTCTGATACTCAGTGGGGGAAGAAGAGGGGAGAGGGTGTTCATAAAGGTACTGCAACCACATGAAGAGAACAAGGGAAAAATAAGGAATGTGATTCCTTATTAAAAAAATATCGACATTGATCTTTTAGCTATTCTAAAAACTGAGTTTAGGCCAGGCACTGCGTGTCCAGGAGTTCTGCTGGGTGCCACTCAAACAGCTGTCACTTAGGCTGCATGGGACAATATTTCCAATTTCCTTTTGACCTGCAAAACATAAGCACAGCACATGTTTATCCTCAAGCCAACATGGCCTTTCCTAATAAATAAAAATGCCTTTTTTTTTACAGGTTACAGGACACAATTTTTCTCTCCTACAAGGCATGGGACAGGCCCCTGGTTTTCTATGAATCACATTCTCACTTGGTGTTTGCAGAATTCCACGGAGCATTGGGACATGAGAGAGCACCTGTCTCTTGAACTCCAAATCCAGACCTAATAGTGACTTGTTGTACATGTGTTGACGTGTTGGTTCCTTCTATCAGGAGGCAATATGTTCTACACAAACCCTTCCTGCCAACAGTTCCTTGTAGCTCATCACATCCACCAGGGATCTGGGATGAAGCAGTGGCACCTTTCATCAAATTTCACAGATGGTGACATGCCATGGTGTTCAAGGAATAAAAATATGTCCCTTCCATTTTTGCTGCCTGGGATCTGGCCTGATCTTATGACATTCATAATTGCATACCTAAGGTGGGAGCAGCTTCAAAATAAATATTGTGATAAATGAATAATACAGCTAAAATATAACTACACATGGAGCCAAAGAAAAGGAGGGCTGCAAACTTGAGCCCTGCAAAGCAAGGAAAGGTGTCCCTAAGCCAGCTCTGTCGGGTCACACTGATAAGCATCATCATTAACTGCACAATCACTCTCTCAGCAGCTCACAGGATGGATGATGTTCCTATAGTCAGCAGCTGGTCCTTGTTGTGGTTTCTCTTTGTTGCTATTTTCTCTCTGCATGTTATTTATTGCAATGAATTACTGATGTGTTCTGAGATGAGGATTATTCCTTTTTCACCTGAGATCATAGAGGGCAAGAACTAGAATCAAACAACCCCCCCTTTCCTACCTTCCCTCTAGGAGCAAATAATCCAACAAGTTTACTTCCCTGCACTCTCTCCTGTCTCCCAAAACTGTTTCATTATTTCATTATCTGCACATATCTCTGCTTACATTGTCTCTTGATTCAGACTGTAAATGGCTTGGGATGAAATACCCTCATGCTTTGAGCTGGCCAAAACCAAGCAGTTCTTCAGCAGCATTTGATGCTTCTAGCCCTTTCTGCTAACAAGTATTTTGTCTTCCTTCTTGCAGGACATTCTTTAGGCTTTTCAGTGAGCTCAGGGGGGCGCAGGCTTGTGGAAAGTGTTAACAGCTGGTCTGTAAACGGAGAGAATGAGCTAACAAAAAGAGGAACTTGATAAGATTCAGGTTTATCCCTGAAGAGAAGGAGAGCAAGGTCGTTGATGTGGAAACCGAGGGAACCGAGACAAACAGAGAACACCTGCGAGTGGTGGATGGAACAAATATCTGAATTTAAAATTTTTACGAGTACTTTCTCACAATAGTGGTGTTGGGTGCCTTGTGCCAGTGGGAATGATGGGCTGTCTCAGTGTAACCAACGAGTGAAGTGCACGTCTTTGGTGAAACAATGTATAAAAGGCAATACACTGTTAAAGTTTTTTTTCTGCCTTGGAAAATTTTTGGTCGTTACTCTTTGTGTGTCGCGATCGTCCCGACAGAGACACAGGCTTGTCAGCAGGAAATCAAAGTGAAGGATGATTTAGGAAACTCGGAGGTGGATCAGCTTTAATGGAGTCAAGCTAAGATGCAGCAGGCATGGGAAACACAAATCGTCCTGGCATCAAACAGAATTTCTCAAAGACACCATGACAGAGCTCAGAGCCCACAGCCCTAGGGACTGGCCCTGTTGCTTTTCCCATCTCTATTCCTGCAGTCACTACATTTATACAAATGGATTGGCCAAACTGGAAACAAACACCGCCCAATTCCCTCCCAAAACCACAATAACCATTAAAAAAAAGCCTTAGCCTCCTGTGAATAAGGAAGCTTGAGGAACGGAGATAATAAGCAACCAGACCATCCTTCAGCTCCGTCTGTGGGGACACATTCACACAAAGTTGCTGTCTCAAACTAATTGCCTGTGCTGACTCACTCACAGAATCATGCTGGCCACAGCCTGTAATTATCATGTCATAATTATCACTTCAATAGCACAAAGAGTGCACTCTTATCTGATACGATAAAATAGTTCAATTAATTTTAAACAGGAAAACACCAGTACATCCTTAGAGCCTGGCCACAGAGACAAAGCAAGCTGTCAGAATCAGATTATTGATTTCATGTTCTCTCCTGGCTTTATTAATTTTTGCTCAGGCATTACAGTCACCACTTTTCATGCACTTAGGAGATTTTAATTTGGCATAATACAGGAGCAAAAGAGTAAGATTAGATATAAATTCAGGAGAGAGAGTGATAATGGAGAGGGGTAAACTGTGTGTAATATTTATAATGGAGAAAGTGGTGATTTCAGCAAGCAGGAATTCTATCCCACTGGGAGAAAGGGTAACAAAGTGAAAAAGTGGAGAGGAAGCACCCAGTCCTTCAGGCTTTTCTTTATCCTTGGTGACAATGTTCTCCACTGTGTCCAAAAAAGGATGGAGATTTTCCTTGGCCCTCCTTTTGTTGTTAATGTATTTATAAAAACACCTTTTATTATTTGTATCTGAAGCAAGGGAATTCCACAATGGACCAGAACAAAAGCACTCTTTAATGATGATAGTTCCGCTTTTTCCAGCTTGATAGCTTTCAAATGCAGATTCCTTTGGGCTTTTTTCCTGTCACGTGCTCCAGGGGCAAATGCTGTGTGTCATGTCAGAGTGATCCTCTCCAATGTATCCTGTTCATTCAAAGGCTTATGTGTATTCAGACAAAAAGCCTTGGAATATCATAGGAAATCTAATGGGCAAGATTGTGGCAAAACAATTTTTTTAATATCAGAAAACTTTCCAATGAGTACATTGTGTTACCATGGTTGCAAGTCATTTCACTATTCCAGAACTATCGCCTGTCAGCACTGCTCAAAATATAATAAAGCAGTCTAAAATAAATAATTCTGAAAGGAACTGGGGTTAAAAAGCTAACCTTGGGGTTAAATTTAGGGTCAGCAATTTTCCTGTTTTTTAATGAGGAAGGTAGGAAAAGCCTTGTAAGGGGGCATCTGTATTTAAGATCATCGTAACCCAGAAGATCCCAAGATCCATCTTGCAGTGCAGATCTCGCCAGCTCCAGGAGGGAGAAGATGGAGCTCCTGGGCAGCATCTACTCCTGCCTGTGCTGTGCTGACCCTGGAGCTGCAGCCACCTCGCTGGGCCCCAGGACTCCTGGCAGCACAGGAAGTCAGAACTGCTGGGAAGGTGGCAGAGCACTGCTCCAGATGCTCCAGCCAGGCTTTGATAACAGCAGCACCACCCTGGTGGGGTTACTGCAAACCCAAACTGTGGTGCCCTCCTCTGCTGGGATGGAGGACTGGGCTGCGAGGGTGGATGAAAAGCTTGTTTGTGGGGTAGATATGAGATTTCAGAATTATAACCTAAGGAAACTTCTGTGGTAACTGCAGCTACCAGAGGACTTTCAACTGAGCGTAGTCAAATTGTATGAGGAAATTAGTTTTGGTCTTAAAATGAACAGTTAGATTGTACCCCAAGCCTGCAATTTATTTTCTCAGGGATCTTAGAAGATGAGCCAAACCCGTCCAAAGGCCTGGGGCAAGCTCTGCTAAACAAGGTGTCAGCAGGTCTTGGGACAGTGAACTCCAGGAACCTCAGCACTTCCTTCAGAAGAGCAATTTGCTGTGGTTTGTCTTCCCTCACTGCCCTCACCCTCCACACCATGCCTTACAATCTTTATTTCAATTCTTCTTATACCATACCTTAGGTGGGCTATTCCTCTTTTTACAGGTTCTACCTTCAGGCTGCAGAGATAGTTTCCAGAAATTAGGCTCCTTAGACAGTCCAATTAAACAGGTCAGGTTTTCTGGGACAGGAGCCAGGTCACATTGACCTAAAAGAGCACACTTGGACTTGCTTGATGCAGGGACTTTAACTAAATTTCCCAAAACTCTCATAGTTTACTATCTTCTCTTGGAGGTTTACCTATAGATCTAATGCTGCTCCAGCCCACATGGATAAGTATGTACTTCCCTCTGGAATCTAAACGAGAACTTTTGGATGGTGCAGTCAATGAAGTAAAGAAGATTCATCTGAGACACCAGTCTTATCTCTTTCTGCTGCTGGAGACTCCTGTCCTGCAATATTACAGGTGTTGGTAGTAATTCCTCATGGCTCTTCCCTTCAGGTGAGCTGACAAACAGCGAGGCCAAGAGTTGCCCTAAGCTAGAACACAAGCCTGCAGTTTGGGCTGCTTGTCAAGTGTGTAGCCGATGGCAGTCGAATTAATCATGGCTAATACTCAACTTATTAAGAATTCTTGGTTTCCAGAAGGATAAAAATACCCCAGTGTTTTTAGTTTGTACTGGGACTTCTGCAAACTGAGACTATAAGGCAATACCTAGTAAGATTCAGGGAAACAAAAGGTTTCAGAAACAGGTTGGCCATGTCAGCAGCCAGGCTGTGCGTCCAGCAGCTGCTTTCACGTGCAAACCCTCTCCTTGTAATACAAGCTCTGGAAAATTGAGCTCTGCTCTCTCTCAGTTGGCATTTTTTGTACAGCATAACATGTATTAGAGGCAAGGAACAGGCTTATGTATTGTAACACAGATCACAGGACTGAATGTGGCCCTAGAAGGTAAAAGGAGTCAGTAGGGCTCTCCATCATCCAGACTGGTGTCAAATAGTTAGCCCCAAAGGAATCCTGTGAAGACTTTGTACACATCCTGCAGAGGCAGGTGCTGACTGTAACCTTCTCTGACCAACTGCAGAATCAGGTAGGTGCCACAAAGAAGTGGGGATGAATATCCAGATAAGAGGGCTCTGGATTTTTCAGTCAATCAGACCACAGAGCAATACACCTCACCAAATTTCTGGGAAGCTGGAGAGGACCTAGCTAGATCCCAGCAGTTCCTAGTGTTCTCCATCATGGGTACACTGCTTCCAGGTACCTTTCATGGGGTGCAACACCTCTGTCACCACTGACTGTCCTCCTTTGGTAGTGGCTAGTGAATATTGCTACAAAGACATAGGAATGGCAGCATTACAAACTCCTTCATGTCAGTTCCCTTATTGTGACAACTGCTCACTCCAAGGGTAAGAGAAAGAGCATCCTCCATGGAGTTTCTCTGTTGTTAAAGCAGGCACGAGGGAGCACTGATTGCAGGGAAGTTCAGGCATTCAGTTCACCTGCAGTGACTGGTTCAGTGAATGCAACTCAATAATGTTAACTCAATGTTCACTTCAGGAGAGAAAACAACACTGATTTCTGCTGCTCTTCTGCTGCTTTCTTTTCCACACAATATAGGTTTCGTTGTTTTTTTTCTCCACATAGACCTCACACATCATGGGGTAACTGATTGCCTCATACTCTGAGAAGTGGGTGATTTCTTGCTGCAGATTTTGGTTACTGAGGTTGCTGGCTTCTCAAAGATGACATCAAAACATAACAGAAGAAACTAAATCATGCTGGCAGTTTTATCAAATTCTCGTAGGCAGAACCTAGCAGCTAAAACAGCAAACAGAGATAATAAACATTGTTTCTGCCTCGATGCGAGCACCTAGATCATCAATTACTCCTTGGTACAATGCTGTTTAAGAGTGAACATATTTAATTAATACAGTAACTGCAGCTACAAGATTATTTATATATTCATGGAAAAATGACATATTTTTTCTGAAAGTAGGGATGTAAAATGCATGAATGTATTTATGAACACCTCACTTACATAAAAAGGGCTTAGAGTACTAGCTGATGTCAATAGCAAGCTTTCACTGACTACATTGATGCATAAATTTTTAACACATATGCACATGTCAGGTAATGTATTTGCATACTAAGCAGGGGGGTTGAGTTCCAGCTTTCTGGGGCAGAAACTGCTTTTAATTGTGTGTGATGCACAGCACCGGGAGGCTGACAGCACTAATCGAAAGTTTAAAAGCAGGAGGGATTTGTTCTTTGAGAACTGAAATTTTCAAGTAATCCTTTACATCTAATCCAGCTTGAGCTAAGGATCTGGAGAAGAATTGCAACTGGACTTTTGTGACCCCCTCAACTGATTTGCCAGTTGAGTTTCTGCCCTTCCAGAGAGGTAGACATAGTTTTAGCCTGGTTGGGAGAAAAAACAAGCGGAAAAACAACGCATAAAAGCAATCCAGGAAAAAAGTTTAATTGCATTTCTCTAACTTGACATTTTTAGTTGGGCAACTGCCAGATACATGCCAATGCTTCTCTGCATATTGTTTGGGATTTGCCCGTTTCAGCACTAAAACAGACAGCAATGGAAGCTTTCAGTGTGCTTGAAGATTAATTTTACATAATCACAACAAAGCTGAAGTCAACAAGATGAATTTAATTACTACCCTGACAGCTGGGAGGCAATTAATGCCCTTAAACTTTCAGGCTCTCTCTCACTTGTATTTTCCCCCTTACTTTATTCCTACTAATTAGAAACAAGCTTCAGGGTACAGCTGCCCATGGTGTTACATTGCCACCTTGTCATCAGAGCCACAGAAATTTCCAGTCAGACACCAACTCTTCCCCTGAACAGGGGTCAGAGCCACCTCAGGGTGGTGAGAGCTGCAGACCACTTCTCCATCTCTGTCTCACAGGATCAACTCCCACTCTATAAATCCTATGGGGTGAATAAGTAGAGGAATATCCCACATTGACTCTGGCAGGAATTTTTTTATCACCTTATAGCCTTTCAGATTTCCAGGTAATAAAGTGTAAGACAACATTTGCAACAGGACATTAGTATGCCAGCAAATCTGGTCTGAAATTTAAAGATTACCTCCTGTGAAGCTGAATAAACCCCATCTTGCACCTGAACTGAGTGGGGCTGTATATCTCCAGGGAAAGTGAGCATTAAAAAATTCTCTGTTGTAATGGCATCATTAAGAGAGAGAGCAACGCCACATGCAGCATCAGGACCATTACAGTTTTGCTCTGAAACTGGAAAAAGTCCTCTGATGCGGCAGAGTATGATTTGGAATTTCATCCTCTGATAAAATACCAGTGTTCAGATTTATTGTGAATCAGGCAAAAGATGAACTTCCTGCAGGATCAGAGATTTTTAAGGGTGTTTTGGCATTTCTGCTATTTCAAAAGCAAAATGTTTTGTTTTGCATTGCAGGACTGATGTAAATGTCTTTATTTCAGTCAACATAAAATTGCATTTTCTTACTCCAGCAGCTTTCCTGAGGCACTTTAAGCTGTTGCTGACCATGGAGGGCTCAACAACATACAACCATATGTGTTTATGTGGTACTCTCCATTAAGTAGATAAAGAGGGATCAAACCAACTTTATGTGCCAAATAGATCCCCCAAAATAGACCAAATATACCAATGCAGTTTAGCACTTTATTGAAGAGATAATTTCAGTCAAATGAGATATTTTGGTTTGGTTTTCCCCCTATGGAAAAATGACACTCCCCAGTTACATTTGTGAAATCCTTAAATAGTGTAAAACATGGATTTTTAAAGGTTCAAATCAGAATACATCTGGTATTATTTGAAAACTGCCTTTATTGGGCTAAGAGGTCAGTCAGGGGAGTACTGAGAATGGAACTGGGAGAACTGGGCGTTGTTCAGCCTGGGGAACAGAAGACACTGGGATTCCTTATTGTAGCTTTCAACTACTTAAAGGGGGCCTATAAGAAACGTGGGGATAGACCTTTTAGTATGGGCTGTAGCAATAGGACAAGGGGTGGTGATTTTAAGATGAGTGTTGATTTAGATTAGCCATAAAGAAGTTTTGTTATGATGAGGGTGACAACACCTTGGCAAAGGATGCCCCACTACTGGGAACATTCAAGGTCAGGTTGGACAGGGCTCTAAGCTGCCTAAAGTAATTGAAGTATCCCTGCCCATGGCAAGAGTGTGGCCTTTAAAGGTCTCTTACAACTCAAATTATTCTCTGATTCCATGATTCTACTGCTAGGAATGGAAACATCCTTCTCCTAAGCCTTTCTGCTGGCAAATCACAGCTATTTCTGTGTGTGCTCAGTCTCACTGCTGTCAGCAGAACAGAATCTGGAAAAGAAACTCTGCCCAATAGTTTTGCTTTATGTCTGCATTGCAGCGAGTACCGACAATTAATGATCTGTTGGCAAATTAACACTGCACATGGCAATTGACTGTGGTAATGAAGTTATAGAGTCTTCTTTATGGTTTATTAGCACAATAATAAACCACACTCAGCATGTAATAATGGTGCACAGTTAAATTAAAGACTTGCTGATGCCTTATAAACCATTTTGAGAAACACTCTTGCAGCAATCGGTAATAGTCTTCCCCGTGAACACGGGCAGGCTTTGCTCTCTACTCTGCAGATACAATTCTGTCAATGTATTTTTTCTATTACTCTTGCATTACTAACAAAGCAGGCTGGTTAGTGGAACATTTACTTCAAGTTGAACTAATTTTTAAGCACTTTGGGTGAAAAATAATTCTTGGCTTCTTCAGGCTGCACCTATTTCTTCTCCTATGGAAAAATACAACACCAGAGATGTTCATCAATTTCCCCTCAGACAGAGGCACCAGCTGAATTTTGCAGTGTTTCCCAATGCTTGGCAACTTCAATTGACTATGGCTTTTTAAAAACTGTCAGAAGCTAAATCTATCCTTCCACTTCAGACAGGTGAAATGTGCTGCTGTGACCCAAGCTTTAGGATAAACTTCCCTTCAAATTTCTTCTTCATGTGTGTGACCAAGAGCCTTCCTGTTTAGAGATGGGGCCTCATTTCAAATTCCATGCCCCATCCACTGTTTCATCCTAAAGTGGGGAGGCGTTCACAGGGAGCCAAGAGCTCTGTGCCTGCACACCAACTGAGCTCAAAGCACCCAGAGAAGCCTGGCACCACAGTCCCTTCAGATCTGCTTTACAGCCCCTACGGAAACGTAGGAGCACTCTCTCTCTCCTCCTTGCAGGCAAGGCAAGTTCTTCTCTTTATTCAGTGTTGCAATGCAGGATTCACGCTGGGAGCGATCAGGCTCTCAGAGAGGCCCGTAATGGCAACAGTGTGCTGAATTTAACAGCAGACAAAAATATCTGGAACTCTCCAGACTTCTCTCTGCAGGAAGCCAAAGCAATGCTTAGGGAAGCTATTATCAGCTTCTTTCCAGAAAGCTGAGTTTCTTTCCCGCAGCTCCACTAGAGGACATCCCAACCCTGTCCAGCTGCTGGCCCTGGTCACAGAAGCCACGGCTGACACCAAGGTCCTCATCTCCCTCAGCCCAGTATTAAACTTGATGGGGTTTTAGGTCAGTCAAGGTTTTCTTTTTTCTGTCTGACAGAATGAATAGAGGGATATAGGAGGAAAAGCAGTCTTTTCCCTACTCTTAATCTGTCATGATTGTTTAAACTGAAAACTCATTAGGCAGTGGCTCAGTCAGTTTTGAGGTTTGACTACATTACCCATCTGTCTGATAGGGGATTTTCTCTTGGTTGAGGTGCTGAAGCAGGGCATGTCAGAGCCAAGAGTCATAACACAGAACCCTTAAATCAGCACTGGAGATGTTTGCTTGCAGTTCAAGGATAAGCCAGGTCATGCTCATGGGCTGAACAGGAACAGTGTTCATTTTGCTGATTCAGACATGGTTACCAGGGCCTCACAGGGAAATTTGCACCTTCCACCTGTGGTCATGAAAGTTGACATTCCAAGACTAGGGACAAAAGGACTGAGTCTGTCTGAAACCAATGAAACTTTCAAATTTTCGTTCTGCAAAAACTAAAGTACAGAGAAGAAGGTGACTGCTGCCTTCTCTCAGCAGTCATCTAAAGAAGGTGTAAATCCATAAGATATGAGATTACGTTGGGGAATGTGTGTAAAACTTCACTTTGGCCAGTGAAAGGAGGCTCAACAGGAGTGAACTTCTCTCCATTGACTACAGTAGGTCACTCATCTTCCTAACCCAAGCTTGAGGCTTCATCATTCTACTGCAGGCAGAACAGTATAGTATTTTTGTGCCTACATAGAACTGCTGGTACCTAAAACTTCCCTTGTGATCAGCATCTGTAAATCCCCCATCACCTCCTGCTCACCAGCATTCGGCTGTTCCCCACCAGGGCACTGTGGTTTGCAGCAGGTCCATTTTGCTGCCAACCTTCCCTTTGTCTCATCCACGAGACAAG
>WAAG01071027.1:7394-56910 GCA_013390105.1 Tichodroma muraria | reverse complement strand
CTTGGTACACTAGAGTTGCTGCGTGCAAGCTAAATAACCAA
Source organism: Tichodroma muraria (assembly GCA_013390105.1). Classification (NCBI taxonomy): domain Eukaryota; kingdom Metazoa; phylum Chordata; class Aves; order Passeriformes; family Sittidae; genus Tichodroma; species Tichodroma muraria. Next base: position 56,869 of record WAAG01071027.1, on the reverse strand, counting down.
CATATACAGCAGATTCTTGTAACCTCTTGTTTATCCTTCAGAAGGAAGCAGAAACTTGAGAGAACCTCAAAGCTTCAACCAGGATTGGACTATTTTCATTTCTTGTGAGAGAGCCTGGAAGAACTTTTGTCAGGCCAAGCTGCTGGGGTCCTCCCCTGGCTGCTTTGGGTCTTTTGGAACAGAAGAGACCAAGCAGAAGAGAAATCCTGCACTGGCTGCTGAGCTCAGCGGATGTGGTACTCTCATAGAGCTTAGCCAGACATACTGAAAGGAAACATTGACTGCACCCATGTGCTCAAAGTGTCTTTAAACATTCCTGCTTTTTAGCATTGAAATGCTGTTGTGTTTTCACAGGTGTCTTCCAGCAATGAACCAGTCTCTCTGTATGGACTGGAAGATTCTACGTAAAAAAGTGTGCATAAATAAAATGCAACCTGATAGATGGGATTCTGAGACAAATTAAGAATGTGAGGTGTCTACCAGTTTAGAGATGGCAGTTACTTTTTGAAGTTGTTTTTTAATTGCAGCACCCTCTCAGTACTATTTAGCAGAGTAACACCAAAGTAACAGGAGAAGGCAAAGCATTCTGCTCTCTGCCAAACACAGCAATGAAAAATAACTAGTTCTGCATACTTCTGAATTACCTTCCTTGTCTTACAGAACATAAATATTACATACATATTTAATGGGAGTTAGTGTTGGGTCAAAAGTGCAGAAAGAACAAGAAACTTTGAGAAGTTTTACTTCAAGTGCTCTTGGTTTCTCTGCTCTGTGTTGCTGTTATCCATTGTCTCTAGATGTCTTCTTCAGATAGTATCTTATATGCAAACCTGTATTCCCCCCTCAGACAAGGAGATGATTCCCAAACAGAAGTTTGGTAGAGATGAGCACCTCTCAAACATTCCAACTCTCCAGATGAAGTAAAGGCAGCAAAATGCTTTCCACCTTTCCGTGGACCCTTCTTTGTGTCAGTGCTCTAGGATCTGGCTCAGACTTTCTTTTTGTGGAGGTTCCAAGTCATCTGGTTTATGAGTGTTTCTCCAGAGCTCTGCACCAGTGCAGTCCCAGACAGCAGTGGGCAGCTTCTGGTGTCCCAGACTCCCTCCCTGTCTTGCAGGAGGAGCAGGTCTCAGACTGACTATCAGTTCCACCACAGTTCCTAATAAACATACCCTGCCAAAACAGGGGAGAGGAAAACATCTTCAACTTTCCCACCTTTTGATTCCTCCTTCTTCTGACAGGCATTTTGATGCTTTTGGGGTTTTTTTATTCCAACTGAAAGTTTCTGTCTTCTTAAGTTTCCAAAAACGTCCTTTAATTTTATGCTTTGTGAGTACTTCCTTTAGATTATTTAAATCCTTTTATTCTGTCTTACAGATGCAATTCATAGTCTTTTTGGCTCTGTGATTGTTTTGCCCTGTGTACTTTTTTGTCCCCTTCTTGAACTAAGGGTTCAAAGGGTCAGAATGACCTCATACAGGTTTTTCAGCTTATTTTCCTACCTCACTGTCACTTGTAGGATCTCATGTCAGTCATCGGGATGAGAATGACTGACACCCCAACCGTCAGTCCTTCATTTGCTTTCTTGCTGTGCAGCTCAGACCCCTGGTGGTGCCAGTTGGTGTCTCAGGCATCATTTGGGACTGTTGAAGCTCTCTGTTGATGTTCCTAAGAGAAAGCAATTCCATCTCAGCAACATTGGGGCAAATGAGTTCTTCTGATCTCCGGAAACTCTGCTGTTCTATTAAAAACGCCTCTTAATTGATACTCTTCTCCAGTTAGTTCCCTCCAGGGCTAGCAATCACTCAAGTTACAGGTCCCATGGGTAAGAAGAGTCCCAGATACCCATCAGTCCTACAGAAATACCACACAGATACCTAGCTGTTCCAGCCAAGTAATTCTGCACCTGCTTCTACTTGCAACTTTAGCAGCCTTTGGAGAGAATACTCTGTTTCACAGTTATTGCGCCTTTTGACAAATACTGGGTTTATACCTGTAGTTTTTCACCATTGTATGTTTCCAGCACTATGCATCTATAGATCAGATGTTAGAAAGCAGGTATAATCTGCTTTTTGGTACTGGGAGGATGAAGAACGCAGATGCCAAGAACATTAACTTCACCAGAAGCTGTTAGGTTAGAGAAATGAACAGAATCAAGAAAACTTGAATTCCTAGTATTTACATCAGAATTCTCCCTCTCAGGGTGGAAGTGATACATGCAAGTGTTCAGGATATTTTTTAGCTGGCAGTACTGGAAATTTTCACAGGATTCACTGCAATATTTTTCTTCCCCTCTGACAGATTACAGATGCTTCATGGAGCACAGTGAAAATGCCTTAAAATTGCCATAAACCCAATGTACTTGTCTGTTTCTTGTTGAGTGTCTGTTAAAATCACTGGGTTTGTAAGTGCTGGGGTAAAACAGATTAAGAATCTCTGGGGTTTTTTTGTAACACTAAATTGTGGTGCCTGCACAGTGACTTAGCCAGTTTACCAGGTTTGCAGGAGGATTTCTAGGTGAGGCATGAGGAGGCAATGAGGGCAGCACACCTTAGGAATGTGCCTGTGGCATAGGAGACAAGTGCTTACATTAGAAATGGTTAGTCAGAAGGTAAAGAGAGACTACTTCTTTGTTCTCATTGAAACAAGCATGTACTTTGTGACACCAACACACACGCCTGTGTATCTTTTCAAACCCTCAGTTTTCCATGCTCATTTCAATGCTCATTTCACAACCTTTCATGTGATTCTCTGCAATGAACTGCTGGTGCCACCACATCAGCTGGAGTCACACTGGGGCTGCTAGTAGCTAGTACCTGGCCCCAGGGATTATATACAGACACTCTTTCTTCCCCATCAAATTTGCCAAATTCATCATTCTCAATCCCTGTCCTCTCTAATGAGCAGCACCAATGGCTACCAGAGAAGCCATTGGTTACTTGCTGCTGGAGCCTGCACTAAACAAGTGCGTTAGTGAAGAGCATTTGCCCTAAGAGAGATTTTCAGCATAGTAGGGTAATAAAGGAAAAAACAGCATAGATACAGGTCTCCTGTGGTGGACATAGCACTGACTGCAGTGCTGCTGGACACAGGATAATACAAAAGGCAGACAAGGACAATTGTTACTTTCAGCCACATTTATCATGCACCCAGTTTGCAGCTGGTTCTGACTTCATAATGTTCAGCATCTGTAACCTAATGTCTGGTTCTGCAACATTTTTTGCTGTTGTCTGCTTACACATTGTCCCTGTAATTGGGTGGACTTATGGATGGTATTCTTTCAGAGATCTGTTTCTGTTCAAGGATTTTGGTGTTGCAGATAACTTCTATCTTCTGACTGCTATTTATTTAAGTAGGTGTTCTCTGATAAACCTAGCATTATCAGTGTAGTCCCTTGAGCTGTCCCTTGGAATGGGGTTGTCTTCTAGCTGCAGTACCAACAAAGGTTTTAAGAGGGTTTGAAAATCCTTACTTTCCAGCATTACTCTGGAAGTGAGTGAGGGTTTTACAGTGCATTTGTAAATTGCAAACAAAATATTCCTTGCTACCCTTCTCTGAATTTCACCAAAATCATAAACGCCCTCAGCATTTTACCAGTATACCTGAGTCTTAAATGTTCTCTGGTTGGTTTTTTCGAACCATTTTCCCCTGCAGATTTCTGTTGTCCCTCTTCAGAAAACAGAACTATAAAAAGAGTAAATCCTCACAGCTTTGCATGAGATTGTACATACATCTCATGTAAAACCAAAACCAAAGCTGACAGAGTTTCAGAATATTCTGCATTTCTACAAATAAAAATAAAAATAAATTAAAACCTCAAAGTTACGTTCCTGTAGTAGTAACACCAATGCAAAATTCCTTCCCTGACCATATCCCATAGAATGATTGAAAGATGTAGTCCTGTAGTTTATATTTCTGAAGCTGGGCTGTCTTGCCCTCCATAATCCTGTGTTTATTTGGGCTCTGAATCATTCTAACTAGAAGAGGCCTCTCACCAGTGCAAAGACTTGCCCTAATGGGCTTCCCTGCAGTATTGAGGTTGTGAACATTTACTGCTGTTGAGTCAATTTATGCAGTTTCCCAGAGCATGTTAGGCTGGACTGTAAATGGCATCTATTCTGGTAACAAACCCAGGGTAGGCACTGGTTCTCAGCAGCATTCTGCAGCTGGTTGTTTATGCTGCCCTCTTGTTAGTGTGCTGCTCTGGCACCGCTCTGGCTGGGGCAGCCAGCAGTGCCCAGGCTCTGTTGGGATGTGTGTGCCAAGGGAAGGGGCAGGAGCTGCTGCACCAGGCATTTTGGTATAGCCATCACTGGTCTGCTTTATTCAGTGGCCTCTTTTATTCAGTGCCATTAATTTTCTTTTTCAGACATCACTGCATTTACCATGAACAGTATGTCCCAACAAATGCATTCTAACACTTCTTGTTTTGGAAGGAGAATGTGAGGTTAGCAAGTCCAGCATTGGTCCACTTCACCATTTACCTTCTTTAGCAGTAACATTTTGAAGAGACATAAAACACCCATCTGCATTATACTACTTGTGAAAGAGGGTGCATTTAGCTTCCTCTGTGAATACAATACAGACATACCACATACTGAAATTAAGTGCTTTCAGCCACAGGTCAGTGTGTATTAGATACTTGCTGTACTGCTGACAGCTTCATTCTCCACCAGCACCATCCTTTTGTTTAATCTGCCTGTGTGTTTGTGTGCGTGTGTATGTTTCACAGTGGCAGAAAAACACCCCATCTCTTTGGTTATTTACATATCTTGGCATGCAGATTTTTGTTACCAGATATTAATTGACCAACAGTTAAAATCAGCGATGTCATGGTTCCAGAAACATTTGTAATGTCTACTTCGATGTTTTTCTCTGTATTGACCAAAGGAGTGCACTGATTCCACAGAAAAAAAATACCTGTAAAGGAAGATTATTTTTCTTACTGTACAGTTCTTAATAACTGTGTACAGAATATGCAAATCCCTCTCTTGGTTGGCTGCAGTAGTCCATCTGTTCTGACAGTATCTCGTATTAGATTGTCCAAGACATTTGCCAGCATCTGAGTATTTAGCTTTGCAGCAAACCTCTACCAGAAGCAGAAAGAGGCTGCATTTTTATGAGAGCAAGAGAATTTACACAAAGCAAGCTAACTAGGCTTCAAGCTGCTGAAAGACTACTTACATGCCTGAGGAAAAGAAGTAAACAATCTTTATTGTGTGTGCTGCTTTAACTGTAGCCTTTTCAGAGTCCTCTTTTCCTTACCCTAAATGCCTCTTTCGCCTGCCAAGAATCAGGATGATTAAATGTCCTCTAAGTGGTGTTTAAAGCTGCATGATAAGAATACCTATCCACCCAATGCAGTTTCATATAGTAAATATGAAAGGAGAACATCCCTTTCAGGCATGCTACTTCATTGCTCCTGACACTCGCTAAGGCAGAGACTTGAAATAACCCGTTTTTCCCCCACAGTGACATATGTGTAGCATCCTTACCAGCATCTCCAGCAGCACACCTGCCTCTTCCTTGCTATTTATACAGCAGTGTAACTGAATTCAAAACCAACAGCCTTACACAGACTAATTTTAAAGCAGTCCTCTGGGTTGTGATTTTAAAAGGCGGCTACCAATAAAATCGTAAATTTAAAAGAGCCCTTTCTATTTAGAATCCTTTCTATTTACCCAGTGATAACTATATTTTGAACTAAGACTGATTTTCCATTGTCTTCAAAGTTGCGGGTGGGGGGGTTATACCAATATGTGATTATTCCTTCTTTTAGAAAAAGTGGTTGTTTTTTTATTTCCTGATGGTGCTGAGGATGAGACAACCATCACTACCAACTGTTTCTTTTCCCTGGTTCTTAGAGTTTTTCCTTCATGATAAATAGAAAGTAGTTGTATGGAGAAATGTTATCTAATGGTTTTCTTTGAAGTGTTGGATAATGCTTATATTGAATTGCTCTTATGGCATAGTTATTATTTTTGGTAAAACAATGCATGTTTCCATGCGTTAGCATTCTTTCAGACAAACTGCAGGACTTGGAGAGCTATGTATCTCCTGAAATATTTTTTTCTGAAGTGTAATGCTTGTAAAAAGCAGATCCTTTTAATCATATTAGTCTCCAGATTTCCTTCCCCTTTTCTTTATTGCATGAGGCATTAGCATGGGAACACGCTTCACGTTTCTCAGGCTTTTGTCTGTTCCTGCTGCGTTGCCTACTGGAAGTCAAACAGCACTACTTGATTTCTGACACAACTGATTACTATGGAAATTATTACCATGTCATAAACAGAGGATTCCATGTGTCGAATGTGCAGCAGGAACACAGACGATTCTGTAAGACGATTCTTTCCTGGTAATAAGGAAAAAGGGAAGAGAAATGCAGAAAACAGACGATGCCTCTGCAGAATCCATTGTTGCAGATTCTTCTTCAGAAGGCATAACCTGCAGGAGCATGGGGATCGAGCAGTTCGCTGGGTCGCTGTTTTTTTTTAACGAGTGAGAAGATAAATGTGAATTTGCGCTTCAAGAAATAATTCTTTTATTTTGACTCCAGCAGTTGGTACTGGCCAAAGTGATTTCCGAGGGCATTCGATGTATGTCCCAGATCACTGTTCCACGCTAGGGAGACTAGACAGCTATCGCTCTGCTATGCAGCGCTCTGATACCAAGGACACCAGCTGCCAGACGGAGGAAGTTAAAGTTGTGCCCCCTTCAATGAGAAGAATAAGAGCACAGAAAGGACAAGGCATTGCAGCCCAGATGTCTCAGTTCTCCAGCTCATCTGGAAACATGTCAGTGATGAGTGATTCTGCTGCAGTTATATTTGCTTCTCGCCAAAATAACGACATAGGTTTTCACAGTTTGCCTCGGGTTGGTGCGAGAGTGTCTCTGCAGTCCCTAGATCAGACACAGACCATGATATCGAGGCAGACAGAAGACATTGCTGGCACTTTACCCCACCAGATAAGTAAATTGCAAGTGGATGATAGTGTTGTGCATCTGAGGAATAATCCACCGATGGGGACTCTGTCGAGGCCAAAGTCCCAAGAGGTGAGAAGCTGTGATAGTGAGAAGTCCTCAAGCCCAGCATGTGTGGTGTCTCCTCATGCCACTTATTCAACGAGCATCATACCCAATGCAACACTGTCATCCTCCTCGGAAGTTATCCTCATTCACGCTGCCCAGAGTGTTGGATCATTGGATAGTAAAATTTCCAGCTCCTCTGCCTTTCCAAATCCAAGAGACAATCCTGCTGCCAGCAGTGCAGTAAGTGGGAAAGAAGACCACCATTCTTCAAGTGGTAACTGGAGTGAGAGTAGCTCCACACGTCACTCACAGACTTCAGATACCGTCCCATCTAACACTGTCATGATGCTTTCTCTTGGTGACTCTGCCGTCTCTCTAAGCACTCCTGGGAATGCAGAGGCTGGGTCTCAGAACCTGAGCTACAGCTGTAGGAACACCGCTGCTTTAGCAAGCCCTTCCCAGGACAGTGATGGTCGGAGTGAATCCAGCTATTCTGGGGAGCGAGCACAGGCAGCAGCGGGCAGCACGGAGCATTGGTTTCGCAAGTCTTCAGAAAACAGCGAGACCCCTTCACGCAAGGTGGTTTGTACCACTCCAGGCTGTGCCACGCCCGGTAGCAACCTGAGCAGCAGCAGCCTGGAGAGGACATCGGTCAGGGACAATTCTACTTCCCTGTATTCTGTGGATCATGATGGCTATTACGGCTCCATGCATCTGGACTCCGGACTGAAGTCAGACGTGCCGTGCGACAGTACTAATGGTTTTGAGAACCCCAGAGACAGCGTGATAAATGTCTTCGAAGGAAAGGAGAAGAAACATCAGGATGACCGCTCAGGCCAAGGTGACAAATCCCTTGCAAGAAACATCTCACTGAAAAAGGCAAAGAAGCCACCTTTGCCACCATCCAGAACAGACTCACTCAGAAGGATGCCTAAGAAGAAAGCCCAATCCAATGGACAGGTACTTGATGAAACCCTCATTGCCACCCTTCAGCATTCTCTGCAGCTGAATCTCAAGTGCAAAAACGGCAGCTCCCCTTCCCAGAGCCCTTGCAGTGATTATGAGGATCCCTGGGTGTTGCGCTCCCGCAGCCAAAGCTCGGTCAGTGCGAGCAGCAGCATGATGTCCACCACTGCTCCCAACCTGTACTCCATCTGCACAGTCACTCCCTCCCAGAGCGAAACAAGTAGCATAAAGTCAGAGTATGCTGACCAGTGGGGTTACTACAGCGACTATGCCGCAGTGGCAGATGACCAGGTGAAATCTCCAGTGACCCATTCTGCCAGTACATCATCTGCTCTCAGCGATTACAGCATCAGCCACTTCAGTGATGGCTCAAGGGCTTCTGTGCCACAAGTGCCCAGTGGACTGGCCAAACCAAAGAGTGCTTCTCCGGAGAAATCCCACCGAGTCACATCGCCATCGAGTGGGTACTCCAGCCAGTCCAATACACCCACTGCACTTACTCCAGTGCCTCTACTTGTAAAGTCTGCCTCATCAGGAAATGGGAAATCCAAGCTGAAGCCTAAAGTGCCTGAAAGGAAGTCCTCTCTTCTGTCTTCGGTCTCCATGTCTTCGTCATCCACTTCGCTTTCTTCAAATACATCTACTGAAGGGAGTGTGAGTGTGAAGAAACTGGACCCTGCCCTGAGCCCTCCTGTAGATTCTGGTGCACCTCCTCCACCACCTCCTCTTCCAACACCTCCATGTTGCCCTGAACTTTCTCCTCCTCCTCCTCCTCCTCCAGCAGAAGTCATGGATCTGTCACCATTGTCGGCCTCTCCCACGTTCCCCCCTCCTCCGCCAGAAGCCAATGTAAGTTCTACCTTTGCTCAGACTGTCCCATGGTTTCCACAAGAACCCTCCAGCAGTTCATTCTCTTCCCCTGTTCCTCCTCCTCATTCTTGCCCCTTAGTTGTCCCACCACCAGCACCACCGCTTGATCCCAAAATAACAAAAGGTGCAACAGTATACCCACAGTATTCTTTTAAGAAAGGTAACCAGGAGGATTCTTGCTACAGTCCAGTGAAACAGCCACTCAACAAGCAAGATTCATCAAGACCTGTGATGCCATTAGTAACCACCAAAGCACTGCAAATGGTGCAGTTGAGGTCTGTGAAAAAATCAACAGAAGGTGAACCATCAACTGAATCTGCTTCTGAAACCACCTCTCAGGAAAAGGGCACTGCAAATTCATCGTCACAGTCTTTGCTAAAGCCATCTCTCTCACTAAAACTCAGTACCAGCTTAGGTGATGAGGAATTAAAAACTCAAGGCACTTCATTTAAAAATGCAATTCAGACACTGTCTCGGGGTTCTCTCTTTCTCTCTGATAACACACCTGTGCTTGACAGTGATCAAAAACCTGTGAGTGCAGTAGGTCTAAAGAAATCTTCTGAAGCTGATGGTCTGGGGTCATCTACTGATGACACACCTGAGTCCTCAGTGCAGAGTGAAGACGTCCCTTCTGGCATGTCACTTCAAGGGTCACCAGCATCTCCTGACAAGACTCAGGTTGTGTTGCCAAGCAAGAAACCACCTCCTATTTCAAAGAAACCCAAACTGTTCCTTCTGGTACCACCTCCACAGTTAGACCTTACAGTGGAGAAAGCAGCTGAAGTGAGTGATACTGCCAGAAGCCCAACTAAGAGAGACGCTGTGCTTGCACACTCTGAGGAGGCGAGAAATTGTCTTACAGATGGACTCGGTTCTAGCGAGATGGACTCTGGCAGCCTGGTTCCTGAGGGAGGAGCTGCTGGATTCACCTTCTCTGAGACAGTGGGAGCGAATGCCTTTGTGGTACAGCCTGCTGCATCACCAGTTCAAGAAGAACCCAGGCAGGAGGAGCAGTCTGCTTTTGATGAAGGAAGCAGTTCAGGCAGCAGCCAAGACAGTGGCAGTAACACTGACGGGCATCTTTCTCAAGAGAACGAAAGTGGTGAGTCTCTTTTCTCTAATTCAGATGCAGCAGTAGCTATTTTGAAGAAGGTGGGGAGTGAGAATAGCCATCCTAGCACTGAGGTGGCATTCTGTAAAGGGCAGAACCTCTTGTGATTGTTACAACTCAAACAAAAAAATAAAGTTGCAGGGATCTGATTAATACTTCATGACATTCCATACGATTCCTTTCTGACTTCTCATTGTTGCAGACACGGAAAGAAAATGATGTTTTATTTAACCATGCTAGTGTTAAAGCATGCTGTGAAAACAGTTAATACTGGCTTTGCATTTTAGTGGAAACCTTACAAATTTTCTTTGTTACTGTTTTCCGCCTGTTACGTGTGAGCAAGCACAGGCATTTATTTCGTGCACTGCAGTTCCCTAAGCCAGTGTTGATCTGAAAATGACAGTGCTGCACTCAGTCCATCGGATGCTTCTCCTTGGATGCAGCGAGGGTTGTTTTCAGGACTGTGTGCCCGTGGGGTTTGCACAGCAGACTGTGACTGTTGTTCATTCTCTTTGCATAGTGGAGGTGTTCGAATCAGACACAGCCAATAGTTCATTCCTGCCAAGCAGTAGTTATGGGGAAGAGACGGACGGAGTGGCAACACCAGCAAGACCAAGGACTACTGAGGATCTTTTTGCAGCCATTCACAGGTACTGCAGAAACTGCCCTTCCTGTACTGTCAGGTCCGGTAGGTCTCTCAGAAATAAATTTTACATTGTTTTATAAAACACCCAATTACAGCAGTCGTGGCTTTAACAGAAAGCACGTATTTATCAACTTTCTACTAAGGATTTATGTGAAAAAGATGGGGAAAAGAACTTGCGTTTTATTGTTTTATAAATGTATTTAATCCATTCTGAACTAAAACCAACCAGATTAAATGGATATAGATTATATTATAAATACCTTGCCCTTTAAAATATCAAGTTACGTCTAGTATTTATTGTACTGTTCTCAATCTGCCATATTAACTCTACTGTTGCTTTTTCTGTGTATCTTTTTGTTTTCATTCTCGTTCTTCTCCATCTCTTTTTACTCTCTTCGCTGCTTATATGGTGCAGTTTGGGACAGAGGCTCAACGCTAATGCTTCATGGCAAGCGTGGCTGAAACTGGCAAGTAACACAACATGTCAGTCATATGGCAAAGCATATGGCAAACGCTGGATTATAGTTTGCCATAATCCAGCCTGAGGTCGGGTGTTTTGTGTCAAACTGGTTCATGAATGAAATGTGCAATACTGGCTCTATTATTAATGACATTATTCATTTCCCTTGAAAACAAAATCATCCCGAATGGCAGCTAGATTGATGTGCTGTTCACCTTAGGTGCTCAGAAAGAAGGAAACCCAAGAAAGCCCCGAGGACAGGAGCGCCCCAAGGCAGAGCAGGGAAGGCGTTCTCCCTTCGAGCAGCGCCCGGACCGCGGCCGGAGCCGCCCGGGCCGGGCTGGACGTGGCGCCAGCGCCATCGCGTGGCTGCGCCGCGCACTGCAAACCGCACAGGGGCCGCCTCCCTGCCAGGGAGTGGGGAATTATCCAGGTGTTCAGTCAGCTTGCACATCTGTGCAGCGGCAGTGAGGCACGGGAAGGGAGCGCCTGGGAGCTGGGAGGTTGCAGCATTTTGGATGCAAATGCTTTTTTTATTTTTCTTTTTTTGAAACAAGTCCTTTCCAGACATTAGAAAAATTACGTATGATACAGACTTTTTATAATTTACTGTTACCCCTTAAGACTTGGCCTGTATGAGCCATTCTGAAAATGGTCTGTTGCATTCATGTTGCATGGCAGGCTCTAGAACTGTGTCAAATCTGGCTTTTGAATGGGGTATTCTGGCCAGTAGCCATTCTCCTTTATGTATGCAGATAGTGGATTTCTGTGTATATGCACATACCTGTAATTCATGAGTTTGTGGGGAAATGGACAATGGAACTGGATGTGACATACTTAGAACTGTTTGACACATTTTTATTAAGACCTTGCTTTTGCTGGCTTTGGACTTGAACCACTTTCTTCCTTGGTTGCTAATTAATAAAAAAGGTTTAGATTTTCCCCCACTGTTTCTAAGAGGTATTATTTCAGTAATTGGCACTCTTGAATATATGCTTTGGAGCAAGACAAGACATTTAGTGGTATGTGCATTAAGAACAGGAAGAACAGTCCAAAGTTTTAAGTCATAGTTTTGTTTGAACATAAACCCTATCTATGTCTGAAAAGCCACTAAAACCAAATTTGGTTCTTAATTTCAAGTTTCTTCCATAATTCGTACATACTGAGAAAAGCTGGCTAGGTGCTGACAGCAAACTGGCTGCTCTGCACTGCATTCACAGTCTTACCAGATCACTCCAAGCTAGGATAACCGTCTTCCCCTGCAGATCTTTGCAACTGATTTTTTTTTTTTCCAGTTTAATTTGGGGTTTGGTAACAGTACAACCCCCCCCCCCAGCATTGCAGTGTTTAAAGATATCCATTGGCAGCCAAAACCCTAATGAAAGAAAATCTTTTCCCTGTAACAAATGCACACGTGTGTTTACATACAGACTCATAGAACATCCAAGCACCAAAATCATCTGCTGCCCACAGCACTAACGCACAGTTAAATCTAGATGAGGTTCTCCATTGGCTGCTCCTGAAATCATCATTATACCTCTTTCCTGTCTTCTGTGTCCATTCATCCTCAGGCTGAATGGACATTGGTATTACATTCTTATTCCAGAAAGACAGGTGGAGGCAGCAACAGCTGCTGAAAATAGCAGCTGCCTGCAGTGGTATCACAAGTGAGCTATGGATAAACTTCACCACTTAGGAGAGACAGGATTACTCCAAAGTCTTGGCACAGCCTATAGCAATGGCTGTTGCTGCCACCTACTCAGCTGATGGATCCTGCTTCTTTGTTTTCAGGGTTTTTTTAATTATTAATAGGCTGTGATTCATGAACACATTTGAGCTTGCCTTGGCAAAATCCCAAGGCTTTCAAGAAAGTAAAGCTAAAGATCACATTGAGTAGAAATCTGTTTTACAAGGGGAATGGTCTGGATTGAACACATGCTTGATAAAAATTAATATGGAGTTTTATAGCATGATAATTTTATATCTCTAAGAAGTCTATTGACTTGTTCTAAACTTCTGCCAAAATACCATATTTAAAATTAGGCTTTATACAATCTTTTTTAATTAATTCTTGCTCAGTCAGCAAAGAAACAAAGCATCTGTGCTGCAGATACCAGGCACGTACGTTTCTTTAAGAGTTCTAATAATGTGAAAATAAGGCAATAAAAGTCCAGTTTCCACATATTCCCAGTTCCATGGTTATCTCTTAATTTATTTTTTCTGTGTTGTTCCTGCACTTCACATTTAAATAGACAAACACCCCGCTCTTTCATTTGGAAAGATAACTTTCTTGTCAGGAAGTTGGTCTCTCCTTCATTTAGTTGAAAGTTGCAGTGACAGAGCACCAACATAACTGTGAATTTTGCCTGTGCATTTTGAGAGGAGCTGGAGAAGTTTGTTCTCTGTTTATTTAATATTTAGATTAGGGAGGGTTTTTTTAAATCATTGAATCGAGAATTGTTATGTGTGGCTCACTTTTCTCCATTTTCAGCAGCAGTGCATTGCTGTGTCCTTTTTTCTGAAGGAAAGAGCACTAAACTACACCTCTAATTCTTCAGAGAGTATCAAAAGAAATCGTAAAATGAAACAAAACAACGCAAAACTCAAAATACGTCAGAGATGACATATTTTGAATCAAGTCCCCAAATTAACAGAGAAACTGCATATAATCGTTATAGCACATTAGTCTGAGCAGTTGAATACTGACTGCAGAAAACCCGATTCACTAAATTTGCTAAAGTGTTTTGAACATCAGTATTGCCAGTTTTAGTAGTTTCATTGTTCCAGATTTGCAGAAAAAGAGTAGTAAACTTATCTTATACCTCCATTAGTGCCAGTACAGTTCTGGTGGTGTTCTTACTCATGCTTTATATTTAGTTCACTTCTCCCTTTTCCCTGTCTCTGCTTTAGCTTAATTCATTGTCATTCCTCTAAACTGAATTTAATTAGGGGAAGTAAAAAGTTTCATTTTTGTGTCATCCTCCTTTTTTGTGTGTGTTTCAAACTCAGATCCAAAAGGAAAGTCCTTGGCCGTAAAGATTCTGAAGACGACCGTACCCGCAACCATTCTCCGTCGCCCCCCGTAACTCCCACTGGTGCTTCCCCAAATCTAGCTACCCTCAAACAAGCCGGATCTATTCAGCGAAGCGTTCGCAAGAGCAGCACCAGCAACGACAACTTCAAAGCCCTGCTGCTGAAGAAGGGGAGTCGCTGTGACACCAGTTCCCGTATGTCCGCAGCAGAGATGTTGAAGAACACGGACCCGCGGTTCCACCGGACAAAGACAGACGCCTCCTCTGACCTTTCTGACAGCCCTGCCAGCTGCTCACCCAGCAAGAGCAAACGGGCCCAGGAAGAGTGGGCCAAGAGTGAGGGCCTGATGCCAAGGAGCATGTCCTTCTCTGGCACGAGGTACGGCCGGTCACGGACACCCCCGTCTGCTGCCAGCAGCAAGTACAACGTCCGCAACCGCATCCAGAGCAGCCCCATGACTGTCATTAGTGAAGGAGATGGGGAGGTGGTGGAACAATCTGAGGGTAGGGTCCGGAGGACTTTGGAAGAGCAGCAAGACGGGCAGCTTGATATGTTTAACAGTGATGAAATGGACATGAATGACTTCCCATATGCTGAGGAGGCAGGCTGCAAGGAGACCTTGGATCCAGACCGCGTAGACTTAATGACTCAACCAGGTGCTTCAAGGAAGTATCTAAACTCTTCAGCGGAAGAAAGTTAAAAAGCAGTGTGACAGAAGGCTTTGAATATTAGTCTAGAAAATCACAGGGACTAGATTCCAGAAGAAAGCCCAGACCAGGACAAGGTTACTTTGCTGAGCATTTATTCCACCAACTGCATGTGTATGTTTAAATGCTAAAGCGACAATGGTTCTGCATGGTTGGGTTGGGGTGGGGAGCACTTGCTTTGAATGAGTGGTCTGTGGCTTGAAGAAAGTTAAAACAGTTGAATTTTTTTGTGTAAAGCCTTAGAAGTTCTCTTGTGGGGTGGGGAAGTTTTCTCGGAGTCTGTAGGGGTGTGAAGTTTTTCTTTATCTTGAGACTGCAATTGTGCAAGCAAAATTTAGGAATAAGCCTGAAATGGGAAGGCTCCTGTGGTACAGGCTGGACATTCGGTTCAGAAACATTGTAGTGATGCAGCGTTGTGCATTTGTTAAGGAGAGGGAGGCAGAATAAGGCACATTCACCTCTGAGAGAAGGTAGCAGGGTTGGTGCTGGGGTTACATGGCTCCTTAGTGGGGTATGGCCCAGCGTTCGATGAAGCATGTCCTGCTCGAGCAGTGAGCTCACCAGGTTATGGATTGGTCCAGGGTACTGTATTTTTAATCCTTTTTCCTGAGGGAAAATGAACTGTGTAGTTACCATGGAAAAGGGAGCTGATTTTATGACACGCTACTAGCTGCTGTGCAGCCACACACGTTCACTTGGTGAAAAACATTTCCAGGTGAATTGCTTCCTTGGCTGGAGTATTCCCTGAGAGAACTAGAACAGCTGGATGTGTGTGGAGGGTGCAAGCAGACATCAGGAAAGTGGGAGATGAATGAAGCAGTGTACTGCCAGAATTTGGAAGGGTTGCTGTCATGGTTTAGGAACGGTATTCCCCAGTTTAGTGTTCTCACCAAAACACTCCAAACCAGGTACTGCTCACTCACTCCCCTCTCCTCTTACTTCTTTGGGTGGCTGGAGAAGAGAATTGAGGCACAAAAGATGATGGTTGGGGCTGTTAAAAGAAAAATCCACTGGAAACAACAATGAAGTAAGAAAATGAACAGTAACAATAGTTAGAGTGTGCATGAAAGAGATGAATGGCTGACAGGTGACTGCTCACCTCACTGAGCCCGGTAATGTGTGACCTGCTGCCCCACTTCCTCGTCCCCAGCAGTGTTGTGAGGTGGTGTAGAACAACCTCTGTGTCCTGGCCACAGCCCCTCCTGGCTACTGCAAAAAAATAAACCCTGTCCTGGCCGGAACCAGGACAGTTGTGTTTCTGAATTAGAAAGAGAAATTTGACTTGCACTACAAAGCTGTAGGTGGGGCCCGTCTTTCAAAACTGAAACTTGGGAGTTGTGTTTTGCCAGAAATCTGTTTTTCATTTGTCAAAATGGGGAGACTATTACTTTTCATCACTTGAAATACAGATACTTGCTAACTTTTGGTTACCAAAGAATAAGTTACAGTTACTTTCCTTTTTGATTTGCCTGCAGTATTGCTCTTGTTTTTTAACCTTAATAATTTAGTGAGGTTCATTTTTACTGTATATTTTACAGATAATAAGAACTTTTAACTGTTTTCCAATTGTAAAGAAGACCATTAATTAAAACTGAAATATTGACTGGAGTTTTTGGTTCTTGTTAGGAATGAAGCTTTTAATTTTTAATAAGAATTTTGCATCATTTGATGGCATGCGCAGTTTTTGTATTGTTTGTAAATATTGAAAGTTGTTAAAATATCTTTTGATCTCCTTACCGTAGAATTTTTACATTTTTAGATTGCTTTTAAGAAGAAAAAGCACTCTTTGTAGATTATTTATTTTAGAGAAATATGCTTGTAATCTTTTTCTTCAATCCTTTACTCGTTAGTTATGTAAATTTCAGGGGCCTTCGTTTAACTCTTCCCTTCCCAAGAGGGGAATAGTGCTGAAAATGCTGTGACTTTGCTTCAATAAAGAAAAAGCCTGCCAGTTGCCATATTGTCTTTTGAGTCGATTAAAATCTCCTTCAAAAGATGTGTCCCACAGCGTATGGCAACCCACTGAATGCCATAATCCATGCATCCAGCTACTAATCTCCAGTTTTCATTGCAAAATTTACTAATTCACTTTAGAGACAACTAAAGTGTACTCACAAATCCACCCCATTTTGGTATCTCAATTCTGAGACTAAAAAAATTTAAATAATCCTAAGCTTTTTCCAGTGTCATGTGAGTGTTTCTACTACTTCTCTCCTACTTGCAACCTGTCCCAGAAAACTAAAATTCTTGGAGAACCAGATTATAAGCAGAGTGAGTGGGAAGTGAAGTGGACAAGTTGAATCCAGCTGTGCTCAGTGGAGCAAGGGTGTGGTATTTACTGGTGCACAGCAAACTTTCTACCGTTTTTATATGCTAACATTGAAAGAACCATTGGATTTTTTAAATGAAAATAAAACCTAATTGGATAAAGTAGATTGTTTCGGATATTGTTAATACTGATCTGAACTACATTCTGTTACAAAGAGGTAGCAGTGGCAGAACTGCTGAACATCTTGCGGATGTTGCTTTGGTCTGTCTCCCACAGCTGATAACGTTCCTCCAAAGTTGGAGTAAGGTTCCTCCAAAGGGAGGTTTTGCAGTTGAGTTTTTATTGGTCTACAACTGTAGATTAAATTTAGCAAACCTCTGCTCAAGACATCCAGAACAGAAGGAGAGGAGGGCACATATGCAAACTTGGCTGTGCTGAAGAAAAAAAGCAGACTTGTCATCCTGATGCTTAATGCACCATACTGTCACAAAGCTTGTTTGGAGTTTACAGCTGGTCTACAGTTTGCCTCTAGAAGAAGAATCTTTATTGAAGCTAGATGTGACATTAATTTCTGGTTTCCGTTTTACTGGGAATGGTGTTCAGCTCCAGTCTTTTTCTCTGTTCTGTCCTATATTAACTTATTTCATGTTTTGTTCCTTTATGTTCAAAGTTCTGCTGTCAGATGTAGGCAGCCCCAATAGCCCTGTGAATTAGAGCCCTCCAGTTACTCTGTTAATACATTCACAAGGCTCTGGGGCATTTACAAGCCTTCACTACTGTTTGTATACTGGGAAGGAGAACTTAGTACCTTAATTGAAATGATGGAAGTTATGCAAGGAGCAATAGCTTGGTGAGAGGAGGTTTGGAAGGCTACTGGATATAAGTTCAAAGAATTGGGAAAGAAGTGGGTTTGATGAAGACAGGATTTTGAGAAACCAGGACTGGGTTGCTGGTTCCTGCATAAGGCTCAGCCCAAAAGAAGGCACTGGCAGAAGAGGTGAAGCAAGGAGATTACTGAGAAGTACAGTGAATGCACAGATTAAGGTATGGGGTGGACAGGCTAGTGCGGATTCTAGATGATGAAGAAGTTTCAGCAGGTACAGAAGAGAGAAAAAGGCAAAGTAACAATGGAATAGCCACAGCAAGGAGGAAAAAAATTTTAGCCCCTGTATTTCATCCTAATTCAAGGGGTGTAGAAGGCCAAAGTCGGTCAAACATGGGGAAGAAAAAAACCAAACCCCCTAACGATTTAGAAGAGGAAAATGAGCAAAATTGGGTGAGCTTGGAGAAACAGTAATAGCCTGAAGTGAGGATTGCTCTAGGAGACCTCAGGCAACACTGAGTGGGTGGCTTGAGCACAACTCTTGGGAGGGTTCTATAGAACCACTGTGCCTGAAGTCTGGAAAGAATAAAGGGGATTGTGAAGATAAGAGCTCGGATTGATCTTTACTTAATTTCTACCAACAACTCTGCATCCAGTGGTTCCAGTGGACTGGGTGCAGGTCTCCAGACACTTGCATTGGGATAACTTGCTAAATCTTCAGTCATTTCCTGAAGCTAAGAGAGGCCACTTCACGTGTGCAGCACAGGGATGAATGTTAATACTACTGCAAGCAAATAGATCTTGTTAGGTATTCTTTGGATACCACAAAGTTCTGGAAAAATAATTTATAGCAGCAGTCACTGTTCAAACAGAGCCGTTGCCACAGTATATTTGAGTGATTCAAAATGATGCATTGTTTGCTTTTATTGGAGAGAGTTAAAAGGATGGACTTCAATGGTAAAACAAAGTGTTACACAACTTACAGTGGCAATGAAGAATCATTTTATCTGTTTTATTTAAAATAACTTCAGTACTTATGAAAGGGAGCACAATAGCTTTATAATGCCCTTGGTAGCTTTCTGAGTTCCCCCTTAATTTTCTGAATAACTTTCAGAAAAGATTTCTTGCATGGTTAAGACTAGAAAAGTCTTCTGGCAAAATGGATAACTTTCTTGGTTCTAAAGGGTTGTTACCAACTTAAATCAGAGTGCAGCATTAAAATCTTGCAGCTACTCAGTGCTGGATTGTGACTGTGGTTGTACTGGTGTGAATTAATAAACACTCAGAGTAAAATACAGAGAAATGTTTGATAAAGATGTGCTGTGTCATATATTATCCTGCAAAACTGGGTAAAAGCCTTCCTCAGCAGAATGTTGGGTACATTTTATGTTGCAAATTTAGCTCTTTGCAGTTGGGTTCTTTCACATAATGTGCAGCCAGCCTTTTAAGGGCCAATCAATGCTTCTCCCAACAATGCTAATGGAAAATGTCATTGATTTTTCGTAGGAAATCGTCTGTTAATAGTGAATCCAAATGTATGTGTGTAAGCATGTGGGGGGGGGAATCTAGAGAAGAAAGTCCAATCCCAGTGTACCTGAGTTGCTTCTCTCTGTAGTACGCTGGTCTATTTGTGCACCAGCCTTCAGTATAAAACCAGAATTGTTGGCTACTGAAGGAAAAAAACAAACAAATCTGTCAGGATGTATAAGGTAGCAGGAGTTTATGCATTTTCACTACCTCTGGGAAAAAAAAAAAACACGTAAAAATTTTAAGTTCTGTGTCTAGATGGTAAAATCTAATTTGTGAGGGAAAAATATGTAAATTATGAAAACAAAACCAAACCCAAAACAAAAACCTCCAAAAAATTCCTAAACACCACAAGATTAAATCCTGCAAACAAGGAATACAAGAAATTAAATGAACTATCTGCTATCTGAAGAGGAATGTTGTTTATGTGCATCTTGGTAGTACGTTAATGTCTTTTTTAGAAGTTAAATCTCTGTTCAATTTACTTTTTCCAGAAGAAATAACAGTCTTTTCACACTGGGTTCCAGAAAATGGATACAGAAATTCCTGCCTTTGGGAGTTGCATTTGGGAAAAAACCCCTGATTTCTAGGTCAGTTTAAAACAGGTAAAAGTTGTCAGTCTAAAACACATTACAATGACACGGAGAATTCAGTGCCCAGTGCAGCATCACCAGTTTAGAAGCTGCCTTAGTAAAAGATGGTCCTGTCCTTTTTACCTTAATCAGGGTGTTGTAGTGTGCTGCCTGGAAATGGTGATTTTGCAAATTGCTGTGACAACTGGGAGCTGCAGTGTAGTCCATAGGACTTAAAAAGCAAAGCTCAGGTTTATGTTGTCAGTACAGCAGTCACAGAGTAGGGAATGATAATGATTTTAATGTATTTACTTTTTTATAGAGTCCTGATACAAAATTAAAGTACATTTCAGAAAGGTGATCCTAAGGAAAATGGGTGTACAGGGAGCATGTGGCTGAGAACAGAGGTCATGCAGTTGCACAGAAGTCCAAATCTGGGTCTAAGATAGCTCAAGTCCATTTGCAAGCCGTGGACAGACAGTATCAAACCACTGGTGATCCCAGATGAGGTTGGCATATTCCCATACACAGCACACTTGGATCTTTTAGAGCAAAGATAAATTCCACAATAAAAAGGTCTCTTGTGATGTGATACACAGGGGAAAAAAAGTATACCTCAATGTAATATTTAAGAGACATCCCTTTATTTATTCCAACATGGAAGATTAAGCCTGATTTCTCCATTTACTAATGCATTTTCTTGCAAAATTTATTGGAATTTAAGTTTGTGGCATGCAGAACTTGGAAAGTAGTTGATAGGTTATTTCTGAGTTTAAAAGACCACAAGCAGTACTCTGGTTTTAGACTGTTTAGCACAACCCAAGGCAAGCAAGCTGTGTAACATAAAAGCTTTTTTTGAAGTGCAGCTTTGAAGTCCAGGACTGACTGCAACAAATTAGTCATCAAATTCATGGGATGAGTTTCTTGCATGATGTGACAACCTCATGTGGAGCCGTGTTGGATTTTGGGAACAAAGAATCTAAAAAATTGCTTTCTGTAAAAAGAAAAAGCCGCAAACTTGCTCTCTCAAATGATCACCAGCTTCTGGGAAATTGTGACCTCTTTGAAGTGAAAGTCCATGTTAGAAATTATCTAAAATACTTGCCGAGAAAAGAGGGAAGAAAGCATCTTGACAATAAACTGAAATGCTTTTCTCAAAAGTCATTCTGGTTGTTGCTCTTGTTTGTTGGACTTTTCCTTCTTCGGATGATCTCATGTCATCTATTAATTCTTGTGGAGTGCCTTGGCATTACTCTTTCAACAGCTATTGCCTCACCCTGCTTCAAATATCTTGCTAGCATCAAGTCTTTCTTTGTGATACTGGTATGTCTTTTGGAAGGCCTGCCAAGAATAATAAATATGAATGGAGTCTAAGCTTGATTGTCTTTTATGCCCTAGTCTGTAGACCATGGAATTCCCAAAGTCCATCTATCTGGGAAAATGCCATCAGGAGCAGCAACTCCTTCTGTGCCAGTCCACATGCATACCTGACAGCACAGGGGCCTCCAGCCTTGTTGGCTCTTCAGTTGGTACAGGCAGCCAAAACATTTTTACTAAACTCTGGATCCAGAGAGGAGTTTCATACTCTCACCTTTTCTAATGTGACCTGCCAAACCTTTGGCATGCCTCTTGGCATGCCTGCTTCCCTTAATCCCAGCCCCAGGTGCCACCTCTTCCTTCTGCTCCAGCAGAGCTCCAGAGAATGACAACCTCCAAGGTCTGGCTCAGTGTCCCATTTCACACCCTGCTCCCACAAACAAGAAGCTCTGCTCTGTGTCCTTGGCCTCTCCAGCCTCCTTGTAGCCGTGACAGGCCTGCAGACAGCTACAGCACCACTCCAGCAGTAGCAGTACAGGCAGGCTCTCGTGGTGTCCACTCGTGGTGGGGGAGCTGTCTCTGCCCTCAGCGCCCAATATCCAGCTGTGGTTTGTGCCCACGGGGTGGGAGCCTCTCCCACAGTCTGTTAGTCTACACCTTGCAAGGCCTGCAGTCTGTTTTACTGGGCTCTCCTCACCTGCAAACATTCGGGTTTCCAAATGTCTGTGAAGAGTTGTCATCCTTAGGACAGAAGACATCGAGTACTAAACAAGATAAAGCAAGATAAATTGGCAAGATAACTGGCTACACATCCTGGTTTGCATTTTTTAAGAGCCTGATGTCCTGAGAGACTACCTCAAAAGTAGAATTCCATCAAATAGGGCCTAATTGGGACCACTGGATATTTACCTGGTAGTCTTCAATTCCGCATTTTAGCAGTCTGTAACTCTGAGAAGATACTGGAATGTGGAATTCGGTGTGTTTCCTTCACATCTACAAACGGTTGAAGTTTTTCCCTCCCCTCCCTAGCTCCTGCTGGCACAATGTTTTTATTGTGATATGAACAACCAACATGGGATAATAGCAGAAGACTGGTGAGGAGGATTATAAACACGCTGAAGTGACTTGCAGCTGGGGTGTAGAAAAACACATACATCATACTAATTGTTGTTTAGCCTTGTGTGTTTGACAAGTGGAACATCTGTGTTTAGATAACATAAGCCTGTGAGAGACTTAGAGGCACCCTATCACACATGCTTGAGATTCCTGCTCTGCTTCAGGAAAGATCAAAGCACAATGGTAAAATACCTGTGTGAATCCCTGATAAACAGGCAAGGACAGCAGGTTTGGTGATCCTCTAGCATGGACCAAGCTCTGTGGTGCCTGCGTCCCACTTGTGTGCCTCTGCCTGGGTGCTGCTTTGGGGATCCCCTGGTGGGTGAGGTAAGGGAAATAAATGTCATCTTTGTGTTTTTGTGGTTGTTCCTGTGTCCTGCCTGTACTGATTCACACAACCAAGCAGGGAAAATATGTGATTATAGAAAGTAATACGTAATCTGATGAGACACAATCTACATAAATTGTAGATGTAGATCTGGCCTTGGTCAGATTAAAAAAAATAAAGATGTGAGGTTTTAGTGTGAGAATTACCCCAGTGAATGCCTATCGTATGAGGGTAATGACTATTGCTGTACTACAAGCTAATTCAGACCAGGTTTTGTCTCTAGGCAGCACATGATTTAGTTGATGAAAATGAAAAATTAGTTCCCTAATGCAGGAAAGTAGGTACTTTATCCAAGTTTATTATTCTGGAGATTCCCTTTGGATTATAGGGACACAAATCATTTGACAGCACCACACAAATTAATCCACACCTGGCAGACCCACTTGTTTCTCTTCTTTCTTCAGCAAAGATACCCAATTCTAAGAGATTAATTCCATTATTCTGGTGTTTGAGTGGCATTAAGAGAAGACCACAAAGGTGGATGCAGGTTGGATGTGCACCAGGCTCGGAGGGGCACCGTCCATATTGTCATTCCTTTAGAAGATCAGGTGAGTAAAAACAGCTCAATGGCACATAGAAACTCAGGCAGATCATCGAAAGAGCATGGAGTTCAAGAAAGCATCTGTCTCAATGGCTTGTTCAAAGTCTGCATTTGCTCCTTTAATTCTGCAAATAAATCTAATATAATTTCATTTTTCTGCTATAGTTCTGAGAGTAACAAAGTACAAACACCAGTTTTTCTGTACCTTTTCGACTTGGATTCTCTGCTGCATCACAGAAGGCCCACTACAATAACATTTTCACTATATTTATGGAGCGTGAGTTTCCACGCTCATCTTAAGAGATGAATACTACAGTCCTTCCCATAGTGAGGTCACTGTTGTAGTCACTTTCATTGAAATTTGAGTTTCCATGAAACAGAAAGAAACTTCATACTTGTGAAATTAGCTGATGTCATACAGATTTCACAGAGAGGCCATAACAGGGTGGAAAAGCCAGTAAGAGAACAGACTCAAATCCCATGCAGCATAATCACATTATATTAGACTAGTGTTCTGAGGAAACCCTGCTTTTTCCTCAGTTACATAGTAGGCTCCTTGTGACCCAAGGAGTGGTCTGAAGGATCACTACTAGACCTGAACAGTTTTGTAGCAAACCTGTGAGGAATGGGGGCAGCTCTTTGTGGGCTCTGCACTTTGCAGACCTGACAAAACAAATGTTCCTATCCCAAAGTGGTCTTTATTCAACTCATTTGTTTTCTCCTCACTGAGAACTTGGAAGTGTTAATTTTACTCACAGATGGGCACAAGAAAACACCTCACCTCCCTGTGGGATTGGGAAGACTAGGCCAGATTGTAGCAGCCAAGTCAAAGTCTGGAGGAGCACTAGCCCCTAATTAAACTACACAGACTAACCAAGAAAGTTAAAATTTGGTTGCATAATAATTGCTTAAGGTTTCCTTTAAGTCCAAGAACCCCTTGACTGCTCTGCAGAAAACGAGCCACAGGTGAAGTCTGATTACAAGTTAAAGTTAGTTTGTGAGGGAACTTGGGAAAGCAGGATGGAAGAGGCAGTTGCAATTGAAGACATCTGTAATGCTGCATCTTGTTTTCTTATGGCTTATCGATGCTGTTTGCTACAGGTACTTTTAAATAATTTTAAATTTGATGTTTTATTGATCGTGACCTAGAAAAGAAGTAGTTCCCTCTGTTGGATGTTTGCTTGCCTTCATAATACCATATCAGGAAAAATTTGTTGTTCAGGGAGCTGTATCAAAGCTGAAGAAAGCCTGTGTACAGAATAGAAAACAGCTATTTAAATCCTCTCAAAATGGTTGTAATCAAGTATGTAGGTCAAATGTTCAAGTTGCCTTGAACGGTATAGAAATTGTCCTATCGTTTTTTATTCTTGGTAAGAATTGCATTTAATCTGAAGTTATAACTTTCCAAGTGGTATGAGCAGTGAACCAGAGGATGGAAAACTTCCAGGCCTCTTCAAGCGCAAGAAATTGGAAGTAGAAGGAGCTGTGTAAAACACTTCTGGTGAACGGGGTGTGGCTTTAAAGCCTTTGCTTTTCATTCTTGTCCTTAAGCTGACTGCTGTAAGGACTGCTGCTACCCATTAGCTTCTGTGCCCTTGATTGAACCAGCAGCTAGATTAAGGGTGCCCTGACTGGCAGATGTATGGAGGCTGTGGGTTAAAACTGGGCACCAGTAGATGTTATGTTTGCCAAATACCTCTCTCTGCAAGGCTCTAAAGCCAGAACTGTGAATCTCTGGTTTGCTGCAATTTTGTATTTAGTGAATTAAGGTAATCTGTGCTGGTGGATCCTTGTGGCTGTGCAGCAACCTTCATAATTCAGCAGGTACTTGGTGACCCTTTCTAGGAAATTGCTGGGATGTCCAAGCTCTTCCCTTGGTGTTGGAGAAAGCACTCCTGATCCTCCTGTGTATACTTTACTCACCTTTTGCTATCTACAAGCCTTGTACCTGCTCAGGCTGTTACCTCGTCAGGATATCTGCCAGTCGCAGACACCCCTGAGGAAGGTGTGCAGGTAGGGAACACGGGAGAAAACACTGATGGGGCCTGGAGGTCACCTGTCCCCTCTGTGCAGAGTGCTTAGGGAAGCACTAAAAAACTGAGACAAAAAATGAGTAAGTGCTGGGCTCCTCTGAGCAGACTATCTGGTATTAAATATTTACAACTGTGCTGATTTACCAGATGCTTAATGGTTTGACACAGAGCTGTTGAACTCTCACTGGGGTCTCTGGACGAAGCTGCCACTTGGTCCAGCACTACTGTGTTGTACCCCTGGTGCTCCTGGATGGCTTTGGCAGCTCCCTCTCATTTCCAGAAACTTGGAGGATGCAGGAAAACATCTCCTGACAGCCTCCATTGGAAGCCCTGGTGCCATTCAGGGCAGTTGATCCTGTACCAGCCCAAGGAGCCAGTCATTATTTAGCTGCTGGCAGCAGTTGTGCTGCTTTGGGCAGGCACGAGCAGAAAGGGACCTTCGCTGTGTCGCTGCCACAAACCGGGAGCGAGGGTGTTGGGAGCTAATGACTAGGGTTAAGAATACGTATTTTATCAAAATTTATGGCTCGAAACAGTGTTAGCTTGAAAAATACCAGTTGGAGTAATCTGTGTTGTTGGGTACTATTGTAGTAATTTATGAGAAGCACTAAATAAAGGCATACAACTTCAGAGAGGGTTGGTACAGCACTGGGGACAAGGGACCAGGTGAACAGAAGTCACTGGAAACTCTCTAGGGCCCATCAGCAGTGAAATCCAACCTCCCTCAGAGTAGCTGTTGGATGTGGTGGTGTCCAGTTACAACAAACAAGCTGAGTCCTGGAAAAATTGGGAATTTAATCTTGTTGTCTGTTAAACATGATGGCAAACTACCTAATGGTGAGAAGGCCTTGCCAAGCTCCCCTCTTCTGGTAGCTGGGAGTGGTGCCCCCATAACCTGGGTCAGGGAAGCAGGTTGTCATTATCATGAAAGTTTCTTTTCAGCTCTTTAAAAATCAGTATAATTGCTCTAAATGCAAGTCATGCTGGAAATATTATTTGTCTTCTAACAAAAGCAGAAAATGGTATTTATTAGAAGTTAATGCATGTAGCGTAAATATTTCCTGGCACTTGGTCCCAACTAAAACAGAAAATCTGATCATAAATAAAACTGGACAACTCAAAGTCATAAATGCCTCCAACAACTGTGTGGTTAGTTGGTAGCTGGAGTGGGCAATTGGAAGGAGTCCAGATAACTGTGAAAATATATAGGAGGTGATAATTTTTTTGAAGTGATGTTAGCTAAAGAGAGAGAGCTGTTCATGTGGAGCCCTCAGATACATGAGAGCATGCTTCATGCATATAGTTTGCCTTGCCTGCCATCCCTACAATATCTATTTACCTTATTTAAAATAAGATATGCATAAGCTAGATAAAGAATAATAGACTAGAAAATGAACCCTCTGACTTACAGAATGATCTGCAAAGCATAAAATGCAGTATCAGACAGTAGTTCTTTCCTTGTGCTCTTGTTTATGTTAGGCTGTGTTTTTAGATAAAGAAAGTAGAATTTACTTTGTGTCTGTTTTATAGAGTCTGCCATAATAACTGGCACACAGGTCTAGACATTACCAGTGTATTAACTTGCTACTTTTGTAATAAAAATATGCTCTAAGGGTCTAAAACTTGATTATTTTATTTTGTTTCCAATAGAGATCTTACTGGGCAGGTTGAGGCCTCTCAGCCTTTCCTTCTTATGGGTGGGAGTGGCAGGTCTCCTGGAGAGGTGCACAGAAGCACGGAGAGGTGCAGGACCTCATGGTGGAGCATGGCACCACTGGGCCCATAGATGTCAATGCCTCAGGTGTCACCAGTCATGCATGAGGGACACCATGCTCCTCTGTCGTGTAGCACCGTGCTCTTTCTCCAGGAGAGGATTCCTGGTGGTGCTGTGGAGAAGAACCACTGTGAAAGTCTCAGAATTGTGCTAGACAGGACTGTACTTACGTGGCTTCTTCTGTCTCCAGACTAATGTCCTCTGTTTGCTTTGGTCTTCCTGATGCAGCCAAACACCGAAGGGTTGTGCTAATGGATCTGCTTTTTTTCTTCCTTTCATTGCATGACAGCAGCTTTTTTTAGTTCCTGATGACCACAATGTTTTGCTGCTAGAAACCACTAGAAATCAGTCTTTTACAGAAAAATTTAGATTCTGCATCATTAACAGAAGTAAAAAAATGGTGAGTGTTAGTTGAAGATAGGCCTTATAAACAAGCTAATTCCCATCAAGTTTATTTTTTTTTTCTAAAACATAGGTGTACAGTCTTTCTGAAGAACCTTAGACCATACTAACATTTGAGAGTGTTGTCAACTGTGAGTTTTCCAAACTGGAAGAAAAAGAGAGAGAAGTGCCACAGAACTGAAACACATACGGATTTATTAATGGGGCTGTTTAAATAATTTGGTGTGCTGTTGGTACACAAGCAGGGAAATGTGTCTGTAGAAATATGTTTGAATTTGTCTGGTTTACCTGTAGTGGAAACTGACTTTGTGCAAAGCATTTTATAATCACAAACAGATATTCCAGATTATTAGTAGAACACATGACACTTAGTTTTGCTCTCTATGGCTGTGGGTCAGTCTGGGGAGGTAGTTTTCCCTTCTGTGTTATCTTTTATATAGTTGGCAGAAAATTAAAATTAGCCAAAGGAGAGAGAAGTGAAAAATAGGAAGTCAGGGAGGAGAATGCAATTTTGTGAGAGGCTTATTTCTGGATAGGCATTTCTCTTACCTTTTTTCATCCTGATTTGTGATCTTTTCCACCTTCGTTTCCCTTTAGGATGCTTGATGGGGTAGGGCAGGAAGAGTCTGGTTTTGCTTCCTGTCCTTTGTGCTTGGAAGGCCACTAAAGGAATTCAGTTCATTAGTTTTCAAAGAACTGAAAAAAACATGCATTAAGTTCTCTTAGTTAGAACCTGGAAATAAACAAAACAAGAAGCCAAAACACTATAAAATAAAAGATAGACCCATGGAGAGATAGACCTCATGCTTGACATGACAGGACAGGATTGCCTGTACATGCTCTCTTACTTTGAAGTATTTATTTTTGTCACAGATGGAAATGTCTGAAAAGTTCTAAGGTAAGCATCCAAGAAAAAAACATAACAAGAATAAGCATTCAAGAGTAAAGCAATGCTGACATTGTAGGGACTAATGAATATAGAAGGGGCTGGGTAAGATAACAATATATTAGTGGCACAACTTGTTTGAAAGAATGTTCATAGTGAGGTAGGGTTGGCCTCTTCTCTCAGGTAAAAAGTGACAAGAAGAGAAGAAAAGTTTTACCAGGGAAGGTTTAAATTGGCTATTAGGAAAATTTTTTTCACTAAAAAGTTACCAAGCATTGAAACAGGCTGTCCAGGAAAGTGGTGGTGTCACCATCCCTGGTAGCATGCAAAAAATATGTAGATATGTCACTTATATGGTTTAGCAGTGATCATGGCAATGCTGGGCTAAAAGCTGGACTTGATGATCTTAGAGGTCTTTTCCAACCTCAATGATTCTATGATTTGTTTCTATGAAATTCTGAGTACTACAGTTTCATTGCTCCTTCTTCCTTAATTTCTGACAGTAAGTTCTCATAGACATGATATTCCTGTGAATAATCAGAAGTAATACTACTGATGAAGCCAAACTCACGGACACATTTGATTTTCATACCCTCAACAAACATGAAAAACACTGGCATTTTTTACCTTTTTAACGAAAAGCTTGTGAAAGTGCAAACGTACATTTACACTGCTGTCAGCCTAGTCACGTATCCAAGAGTCTTCTGTGAGGTTTTGCTGTCTTCAACACCCATGCATCTGCAGCATTGATTTATTAGCTGTGCCTAGCCTTGCTAGCCATACCCCTGAGAATGGCAGGTTGTCTTATTACAGACAACATCTTCCTTAGGCTCCACACTCACATGCCTTTCCTGTTCTGCAGAAGACCTCATTATCCAAGTGATGAACAGAGCTGCTTCGTAACAAAAGTCACGACATGACATGATTATTTACTGACAGACTGAAATTAAGAAATTTCATTAGTAAAAATTCATAGCTGTTTCACTTATGACAGTTTTTGAGAGACGAGTCAGTGAATAATTTATTTGCCATAAGCATTCAGATCATCCTTATCTGATGTTTTTGTGCAATGTTTGTTCTTGCACAAAAACCCAACAAAAAACAACAAAAAACCCCGTACCCAAATAAAATCTTGTACCCAGAACAAGACTGCCTACTCACTTTCTCCTATTGATAAAACCTACATTTGTAAGAGTTTTCACTAGTGGAGCATATTTTCATGCCAGTGGAGTTTGTACCAGCAAAAGTACTTGTGTGCTTGTATTTGGAGGCTTTGCTGCCGTAAGAACCCAAGTAAAATTCTTTAAAACGTGGATTAAGTGAAGAGTTTTATTTTGGGAGAAGTTCTTTCTTGACCACCATGATATTATTGCTCTATCATAATGATATACTGTCAGGGTTTGTTTGGGGTTTTTTCCAAGAGTTTTCCACTTCAGTTGGTTTTCTAAATTTCTCGTCAAGATACTTATTACAGGTGAGGATCTCTCTGAAATGAAATGTATGCACTGAAATGCTTATTCTGCATTTCCTAGATCAAGGGTTTGTTCATAAGGTCAAGCAATGACTATTCTGTTTTGAAAACACATTTTATCATTAGCAAGTACAAACCAATGAATCACAAATTAGTTTTAAGTTCAGCAAAGATCAGGTGCCAAATGCTCAATCTATGCAGAAACATGCGTTAATTTTATTCAAGATATTAGTTTCTGAGATCCCACAGTGGTTGCAAAGGGCTGTGACATCTTTTCTTCCTTTGGCTAAAATGAGACAGGCAGGATATTCTATTAATACGAAACTACTGCCGCATTATTGGAGATGCGTGCTGAATACTTCCAGTGGATACCTAGAAAAACTGTTTTGTACAAGCTACCTATGTTGTTTTTCCATTAAATGTCTTTTGATCAAAAATCTGCCATGTGTGCAAGATGTATATTTGTCTTGGTCTGCAGAACAATGGACCCATGTCAGTGAGGGACTCCGGCAGCTCTCATGGGGAAGACAAGCACAGACACTGCCCTCTAAACTTGTGAAGCACCCTTAGTGGAAGGGCCTGTGTTGTTCCAAAGTTTCCTACTAAGTATAAACAAGGAGTTTAATCTCATAATAATTAATCCTGTCATGGTTCCTTAGTATTTTTGTAATAGAAAAATAAATTACAATTACCCTTCACATCAAGATGAGTTCATCATTTGTATGTGTACTAGCAGATATAAGATTTAAACAAAAAAAGATAAAGAGCTTTTATCTTAAAGTGGCTATAAAGTGGGTATAAGGTACAATGCCACTGTTACAGTGATTTCTGGATGCACCTGAAATCTCATAATATGAAATTTTCAAAGAAACAGCCATCTGATTTCATACAATTTGGAAACAAGGAACGAAACTTACTTCTATATAACTTTAGGACATAGGAACAGGAAAGGACAGAGAGAAGACATCTAATCCATTCTCTGCTCCAACCAGGAGCCTTCATCATTCTGGGCAGGTGTTTGTCTACCTTCTCAATGTGTCCAGAGATGGTGCTGCCACTGCTTCACTGCCCTTTCAGACTACACTTCACTTTTAGAGATTTCTTTTCTGATTTAATCTTGCTTCAGTTCAAAATCACTATTACCAGTTTGGATTGGTGCAGGCATGAGGGGTCCCTATTTTACTTTGTTTGCAGTTACCTTTTATGTAATTGAAAACTTGATGTCTCTCCTCAGTCCTTTTGTTTAGGATCCCAATTCCAACATCCTTCTTTTAGATGGGGTGCTCTAAACCTTCACCTTTCAGATTACTGCAGCTAAAACAATGGAAGATCTTCCCATTGCACTAATGGTTGCTCCTACACCAGGCATGAGTTCCTTTCAGGTCATGAGCTTTCTGCTTTGATGCACCTGATAGCTACTCCACAACCAGTAGCACTAACATCAGTAACACGGTGGCTGCTGAGATGTGTGCCACCACAGCCTGACGGGATCAGAGGCAGCTTCTAGGCAATGGAGATTTAATTTCAGTATGTTTGCATGAGAAACATTATCTTTTTTTTTTGGTGGGCCTTCTCTTTTAAGAGTAGAGATGCCAGTTATGTTGAAACCTACTAGGGACAGTTAACATACAAGACTAGACAAATCTGTATTGGAATGAGATAAGGGATACCAATTCCAGATAGAATAAAAAGCAGTTTACTGGAAAGACGAATTTAAGTCATGGCAGTGTTTCTGTTAATATGGACTTGAGCAGGTGTCTGGTTTTAATTGTCTTTATCAATGCTAACAATTAGAAGCTATTTGTCTAAAGCAGAATTTTAGAGTTGTCCAGTAAATGCTGTGTAAAACACAATCACTCTCTATATTCTTCCAGAGAATAGCAATTCTCAACTAGTTATAGAAGGATATCAGTCTTGGTCACAAGAAATACCAGTCAAAATTTTTAACTGTAACTGGAGAGCAGTTTAGAATGATGAGCCCAGAGACTGAGTATCAGGCTCTCCCCAAGTTAAGGGTAGATAAGAGATCATGCTTAAGAACAGCATAACTCATTTCAGAACAGAGCAGATCCCTTAAGATCTCTTAAGCCAAAATATACTCAGCTTGATATGACAATGTCTGAGTTTTCAAGCATATCTGTAGAATTCTGCTGAAGTTAGTGGAATATGCAAACACCAGAGGCAGAAGTGGTTTACCTTTGAACCTCAAGCCTTTGCACCTTTCCATTTAGATATGTTGTTTGGGGCTCTTGTATTTTTCCAGCTTTCCTTAGAAACAGCTACATGTATCAAATATTAAGGAAGTAAAGAAAATGCAAGGAGGCAGTAGAATATGGTACTTTCAAACACGTCAGCAAATACTGGGAACTGTTCCCAGATATGGTCTGAAAAGAAAAATGTTTGATTGAATTTAGAGTTTTCCAAAACATCTGCTGCTTCAGTTTGATGACCCAAATGGAACATTAGAAAAAGAATGATCTCAAATTTGTAGTTCAAGAAAATAACCCTTTTTTCTAAATAAAAAAAGGCGTATTTTTTCCTTGTTCTAAGAGAAATGTATCAGTGTGAACATCAGTTTTGATATGGACTATGTGGTTACTGTGATTGTGTCACTGTTGACAACATGGAATTCAACCACCTTGCAGCTCTAAAGTAGCCTTTCTTCTGCTATACAGTGATGACTTTTTCTTCCATTACTGTGTTGTTGTTTTTATTGTTTTTTTTAAGGAAAATGCTAAGTTTGTAAAGTAGGACTGGCTGTTATTGACATCTCCTGGCAGTTGCTGAAATCGCCAAGCGCAAGCCTTTGGGTTTGTGAGTTACACCAAGACTGCACAAGCTGCTATGACAGTTTCTTCCTTGCAGGTGTCAGCTATTCCATGACACTGCATTTGCTTGTGGCTTGCCAGCATAACTTTTGAGGCTGTCAGGATCTGTAGTAACCACCTTCTGTAACAAGAGCATATATCAATTTACTGAAAATGCTATCCTGTAAGAAAGAATTAAAGATAACATACATCATCTTCTGCAAAAATGCAAACCCTCTGAACCACTGCCACCAACACACTTGAATTAGCCTCACCCTGCCCTAGTGATGAAGGGGAAGGGATTATAATGCTGTTTTGAAATACAAACCAGGGCTTTTTCGGTGCATTTGATTTTATTAATTTTTCCTCATCTCCTTTACACACTGCACCAAGTAAGTCACATGGTTTATTATTTTAGACTTGGAAAAGAAGTCAGCCGAGTAGTCTGGAATGTTGGGACTTTGCAGACCTTGGCAAGCAGCTTGCAGCAACAGAGTGAGTGTGCTCTTGCATGGAGTCTTCCTCACCCAGAACAATCAGGTCTTCTCTGGTTCTCCTCATTGCTCAACTGTGAGAAAAGACAGCCTTTATTCACAGTGAACATTTGAACCTTTGGGGACAGTTACTGGAAATTTTGTAGAGGTTATATATTTATTTACTTTCCTGAGAGCTGTTGTGATCATTCCAGAGCACTGCAGAATGATGTGACATAAACACACACAGACTGAGTGACTCAGCTTGTCAAACATTCATTTAAATATAAATGCATAAAATAGAAAAAAAACCCAACAAAAACCCAGACTGGAATATATATGTGCTAAAAGCCCTTTTTGTGATTGCTGAATCTATAGCGTTATTGACATTTCGTTGTAGCTGAGGGATTACAGAGGAAGAGCTTCCCAGCTTTCCTTAAGTTTAATCTTTGCATGACATAACTAGAATCCCCATGTTATCAGTCTGGACTGGATTTGGTGCTACACCGTGTTCACTTGCCGCAAATGGAAGGTAGAGAATCCTAGGATGAGGTGAAGAGATGCATTCCCTGTTACTTCAAGTTTCTTCATTCATAAATTCATTGGTTTTGTGCCTCATTTGGGATATTTTCACAAATTTTAAAGGCCATAGCAGTTCTACCTTTGTGCTGCATGCTTCGGTTAAGGTGCTTCCGTAGGAAGTTTATTTGGTGCTGCTGGTCTGCAGCGTGCTCTCTTCGTAAGGAGGCACTGGGTCTGGAGAGGGCTCAATGTGAGCCTCCTCCATGGAAGTCTTCATGGTGGCCTCCTCATATGACGGAGGCAAACACACAGAGAGGAACGTGGCATCAGGGAGCAGCGTTGAGTAGTGGAAGCTCTGTTCACTGCTCCAGGGCAGTGCAGAAAGGAAGTTGGACACATCGTGCTCAGGCAGGGCCTCAGGAAGGTCGATGCTGAAGATCTGCCCCTGCTGAGTGGGGCGCTGGCAACGGCGGTACAGGAAGAGCAGCAGGAATGCCAGGAAGAGCATCATGGTGGCAGGCAATATGATACACAGAAATGGTTCTATGTCGTCTTTGGTTGAACTTGTCTGTTGTCTGCTCTGTAACCAAAGCAAATGGGAAGGGTGTTGGATTCCTGGAGATCTCTTAATTAGAGAGCAAAACCACATTCCCCATCTCCGCCTTGTGACATAGCAGTTGCTTTTCCAAATTTCTTTCTCTCTGCACTAGTATCATTCAAGCACTATGCTTTGCAGACTCGTGAATACTATTTACTGGCCAATTAAAACAAACCACAATCAGAGATAAAAAAAACCCAGAGAAGCTGCAAAGAGTATGTTAGAAAACCCTGTCTCCAATGGGGAAAAAGCCCCAACAGCCTGGAAGTATATGCAATTTTGTATGACATTTTATTACTCTTGGATTATCGCAGGACCAGTCACCTTTGCAGGAGATTGGTCAAGATTTTGAAATTTGGGAGATGAATAAGGCTGGTGATCCACCATCTGGTGTTGTTTCTTTGTGTTTGGAA
Source organism: Tichodroma muraria (assembly GCA_013390105.1). Taxonomy (NCBI): domain Eukaryota; kingdom Metazoa; phylum Chordata; class Aves; order Passeriformes; family Sittidae; genus Tichodroma; species Tichodroma muraria. Next base: position 22,115 of record WAAG01071027.1, on the reverse strand, counting down.
AACTGTTTAAAAAACAAAAATTACAACAACTATTCCTTTCGAAGAGGGCCCATTGCCTACAATACCTGCTCTCTGGGTTGTTCTAACCTCACAGGCCAGTTCCAAATAAAACATGGTGTTTTTATTGGACAGGACAGCTTGGACTGTACTTCTTGAGCTTGTTCTGCCAGCAATCCGAGAATCATTTTTCCCTCTTTGGAACTATGGAAAAAGAACTTCTGGTGTAAGAGAAATAACAGTTGTGACTGCTGTGTCAGCTTTGTTTTCTGCAAAATGTAGCACGAAAGACCTCTGTTCCACAGCTTTTGAATTGTGATGTAATATTAACAGGAGTCATAAGCTATGAGAAAAAGCATCAAAGCCATTTGTGCTCTTGTGTTGTATTAGCTTTAGTTTTAAAATTTAGTGTATTTTGTTTCCAGTCTGACTCCATCTCCTAATAATTGGGTCTCATTCATAGTCTAGTCTAGGGCACAAGGAAAACCCAAATCCTCTAATGCTGCTTATCAAGACATTCCCTTTGTAAGATCTTGATGAATGCTATGAGGTGGCTTTTTCACATTTGCATTGTGAGGCTAAACAGGTCAATGGATTAGTTTTCTTTTATTTTGAGTGAAGCTGCCCATTCAGGCTAGGAGAACTTGGGTGATTCTCTCCTCAAAGGGTTTGGAAGCAGGGATGCAAGCTGGCTGTTGGCAGCAATGGCTTTGTGAAAAGGACAGTAACTCCAGTGTCTCAGTCTACACAGACTTTCTGTTCTTATTCTTCCAGGAACCACAGTCATTCTTCTAGCTACAAAATCACACTGTAATCTACATTCAGCTGATTATCTACCAGGCATTTGTAACCTCTTTGCTTTGTTGTCATATTATGAAATTATTATTATGTGGTCATGCCTAAGAAAAATAAAGTAAATAGGCATTGACTCCTAACAAATAATGTAAGGGAGATTATTGCTTTTCTATTTTTTTCCTAAGGTATTTTGGGTCTGAAGCTAAATGCATTAAAGTAACTTTAAAATACACTGAAACCTTTGCAGATAAGCTATTAAGCTATTTTCCCCCAATAGTCTTTTACCCCAAAAATATATATATTACAGAACTATTTTATATTTATTGATAATTTTTATTAAAGAATTTCTGGCTGTACAAGCTGTTGTCTTGCCTGACCATTCAATGAGTGACAGGAAAGAGCAGAATTGGAAGAACTTGTTCTAGCTGTTCTTCCAATGGAGACATTAAATAATTTCTTAAAAATTAGGGGATTTTTTTAAAGTTTGTTAATGCTTTTTTAGTGTGTCTTCTGAGGTGCATAAAACATTTCAAGAGAAAATGAGAAAAAAGCATTCGGTATTATGTTAGTGCACTGTGTATGTGGGGACTCACTGATACTGATATGTTACCAATACTCTTAGAATAAATACTGAGAAGAGCTGAGCTTATAATGGACAGCATTATTCATGATCAATGAAGAGCTTGTTTTTAAAATCCAAGTCTAAGTTTTGGGTTTAATTTGTAGGGAGCATGCTTTCATCCAGGTTAAGGGTTGGTCTTAGGATATGCGAGTCACACTGTATTCTAGTGGTTTGTGAGGACAGAGAGTGAGATTGCCAGTGTTTCCTAGATGAGATTAGTAAAAGGTATATAAAGCCCCAATTATCATTTAAACTCAGTGCAGCTTCCCTATAAATTTCACTGAAACTATCTTCATGTGTTAAATAATGGCCAAGGACAGTGTATCCTTCACGTGCTGGTGGAAGCACAAAGTGTTAGGGCTGTAAGACATGGCCTCGTACAAATACTGGACTTCAGAAGGGAAGGAAAGGTTAAGCTTGATGGAAGGAATAAGCAAATGGTCTTGGGTCTCAGGGAAATAGACTTTGCACCAAAGCCTTGATTGGAACTCAGAGGTCTTGGGCCTTGCAATGAAGTACCTATTAAGAGAAATGTTCAAAATATATTATTGTTGGAGGGGACAGTTTGCATCTAATGGTAAAAATTGGAAGGAGTTCAACTATTTGTAGTATGAGCTAGCTCAGATGGCCACAGCCTGTGAAGCAGCTACAAAAGGACACCTTAGGGTGTCGGTGGGTTACTGGCTTGAAAACTTCTTTTTTAAAGGCCTCCAAGGGTAATCTTTAGCACTACTCCTAAAGTTGCAAAATCAAGCTCTCAAGCCTGAATAAATGCCAGCATTTTTGAAATCTGTGAAATCCTTAATTTGCTCTGCAACACATCTAATTTTTAATTACATTATTGTGCACAAAGTGCCTCCTCAGGGTTGTGATAGATTGCTTAGGGAAGGAGATGAACACCACAATACCACAGGGAACTGTGTTGCAGGATGTGTGGAGTATGCAGTGACTGAGTCAGAAGACTGTGGGAAGAGAGAGGACTGCCTGCTTGTGTGGTAAAGCAAATGTTCTCCTGGGGAGCTGTACTCCTGTCTCTGCTACCCAATGCTCTAGGGAAGGGGCAAGACAGATCAGTGGAGGTGTTTCTTGTGAGTTACTCGTTGGTTATGCCTCATTTTGAGTGCCTGAGTTGAGATCCTTGGGTATGGTCTGCAGAAATTCTGCATCTGTATTGCTGTCTCTGAAGGTGGAAAGGCAGTGCCCTGAACCTGAAAGTACTTTATTGCACTGTGGGATCTGGACAAAGATTGCATAGGTTATTACAAAGCAGCCCATATTCTCTTGTACTCCCTAAAGTGGTCAGGTGGTTGGACTAGATTTTCATTACAGGCCTCTTCCAACTGAACTACTCCTATTTTATTCTATTCTATTTCAAAATAAACACAATAACCAGTGACTGCTGGCTATCCATTCAGTAATGTGTGCGAAAGAAGACATAATGAATTTGCTTAGTTTGTTCTTTTGTTTCATGACTACTGTATGGTTGTGAAAGAACAGTGTGTTTTACTATGACCTGCAAATTAGTGGCATGCGAAGAAGATAGGATTAAGAATTAGGCAATATTATACAATTATAAAATATGCTGAGTTAGAGGGGAGTCATCAGGATCGAGCCCAACTCCTGGCCCTGTGCAAGACACCCCAAGAGTCACACACCATGTGCTTTCGAGCATTGTCCAAAGGATTTTTGAACTCTGTCAGGCTTGATGCTGTGACCACTGTCCTGGGGAGCCTGTTCCAGTGCCCAACCATTCTCTGGGTGAAAAATTCTTTCCTCTTACCTAAAATAAACTTCCCCTGACTCAGCTTCATTCTTTTTCTATATGCTAACAGGTGACAATAAAGACCCGTTTTCCTCAGTCTGTGTTTCAGAGTGCTCATAGCTGTTCAAACACAGCTAATGTTAAGACTTTCCTATCTGGGTGAAGTAATTTGTGGGGGTACTTAGTGTATTATTTGAACTGAAATAGTTTTTCGTAAGTTAATACTGCCTCACAGATACTGCCCTGAACCAGAACAGGGAGTTATATATCCATTTTGATGCTGCCTCCTGCCAAACATTACATGGACTGATTTTACTTTGAGATGTAGTTCCAAAAGCTGATGGACTTTTTGTGTGTATATCCATATAAATGCATCAAATGTATTAGGAGACAATTGATCAATATTAGTCCCTCTTTTTCTGTTGTGGTTTTGTGCCCATTTCTGCAATGACTGCCTGAAGGGCTACTAAAAATGTTGCAAAGATCTCGACATAAAGACTTGAAAAATCTAATAGGCATTAAAAAAATTACACTAAAAATAGGAATAATTTTAATAAAATGAATCAAAGGTCTCGTAAAAATAGAATCTGAAATTCTAAACTAAAACTAGTTCTAAACTGACCTAAAACTAACTTCTGCAGCTGAAACTCTAAAACTAGAAAAGTAACCACTGTGTATAGGTATCAGGAATTGCTGACAGAACTAGAAAATAAAATTTTCTGGAAATCAAATGGAATCTTTATTAATTGAAAGTAATATGACTGCAGAACATATTTAAGGTAAAATCCTCTACTGTTTTACATCTGAAAGCTTCCACACCAGGCACATAAAGTGACTGACAGAATTATTAATTGACCAGTTTTGTTTGATGCTGCTTCATTGGAGATCAGTGTGCTTTGCCTGTCATCACAAGCATCTATTGTCAGGTTTGTAAGTGACAAAACCAAGGATGACTTCCAGCATGAAATAAGTTACATACACATAAATATGGGAAAATATCCTTTTTAAAACAGAGACAGGCAGAAAAGAACATGAAAGTAAAAGGGATCATATTTCTAAAAAAGTCCTGTTTTCCCAGAACTGATTCTTAGTAGGATAGTTCGGACATTGTTTAGTTCTCCTCCTTTCATTTATATATTTGTAGGGACTGAAGCAGAGGGCAAGTTTCCCCCAGCCACTGAGCACACACTGGAAGTAGTAAAGCCTTTCATTAGTAATCTGTCTGCCTATGTTTTTTAACATGCTGAGCATGTACAGTTGCCAGCTTACAGATTATGTGACCCATATCAGTTAAGATGAGCTTTTACTCGTGCCTGTTGGTAAAGGAATGAAATGTAGAGTGTGGCTGAGTTGTGTGCTATATCCACAATGAGTAATGGAATGGACTTGGAGCTGAACTATGTGTCTGGACAAAAAAGGGGTAGTACCTGCCTTGAGAGGGAATGACCTCATAAGGCAAAACATGAGGTTAAGGAAAGCTTTTGTGTGAGGATAGAAAAATGAAAGTTTATTTTGCTTACTGAAATTCCCATTGAAGTGATTGAGTTGTGCTAAGATTTATTATGTTGTTAATGATTTGCTAGTATACTTAGAGCTCCATTAAAATTATTTTTGTTAATATAGCCCATATTTATACTATTAATATCTTTTGAAGTTGAATCGGGAAACCGATACTTCTGAAATGTTTTAAGTGGATTTGGAACAAAGTCTGCTTTGAAGTCATTAGGGTGTGGTCCCCCCAAAGGTTCTTTTCCATGCTCTATACTGCTTCTTGAAGCTGATTCATTATTGCTTGTAAAAGGCAAAACCATGTAACTCTGGCAAATAGAAAAACATTTTTGTGTGGTTTTGTATCCATTAGTAATGACATGTAATTTAGAAGTGAGCCTGGATTTACACAGAATTTTCACATACTTGTTGGAATGTGACTCTAGTGATGCTGTTTGTTTCGCACTGTCAGATAAAAGCAGTCTCGAGGTGTGAAGACATTGCCATTACTATTCTAACTCTGGCAATTTTACTGGTGAGGCAGACTTTTTTAAAATTGTGGAGACATCTAAATACTACCTTTTGTCCTGTTTTGACACCCACACACACTCCTACCTCCATTTATTTTGCAACAGTACGCTTTTTGTATATCAGCTGAGTAGTGCGGCCAGTTCATTTGCTAGCGCAACATGCTTTGGACGTTTACTGGGGAAGTACGAGCACCTTCAATTATTATTTTTGATCAGATAAACCCTTTTGCTGTATCCCAGACAAAGCCAGAAGGCAGGCTGTGTTTTCGTCTCTGGGGGCTACTTCCCTCCCCCCACTCTGCTGCATGTGATCCTCTCTCTCAGAAGTAATCAGCGCACAGCTTAGGGAACAAGAGTTCATTGCTGCCTGCTACTGACTCGCAACATCTGCAGAAAGGCTTCACGGGACCTGATCCAAAGCGTAAACATGCATTTAACAGAAAGGAAATCAAGGATGCCTTATGCTTAAAACAAATAGTTAAACTTCCTTGCCTTCTACCCCAGCAAATTTTTTTCCATCTAATGTTTTTCTCTTCCACAAATGTGTTTAAAAAGACTTAACAGCAATAAAGAAACGATCCGACTCTATGTAATTGAGCAGTACTGCTTTGATACGTCCCAATACCCAGGGATTTACTCTGCACTGTACACCGAGGCATTACACAGACATACACACACATGCAAAGTCAAAGGACGTGCCACAGAGATGAGCAGGGGGGTACAGACCTGAAGCTCTGTTTCCAGAAGTGGCCCACCTGGTTCACTGTTTAGCCAGTCATAGTTTCCCCTGTCAGCATGTCCAAAATTTTTCAAGCTGCTGCCCAAGAGCCACCTCATGCTTTCATTAACCTGGTCTTCTGTCTTCGTGCCTCCACCTTGCTTCACTGCTTGCAACTGCGTCTCCGCCTCCCAGCCTTGACCCAGCCGGGCTACTCGCAGCTAATGATCCCTCTTAAATGAGATCCCCTTTGCGGCGGGAAAGAAAAAAAAGAAGTTAGACACCCCCTCGTCGTCAGGAAGCCAAGCAAATAGATCTCAGAGCCTCTCTCCACTTCCAACTCAATCTCTCTGGATTTGCTTCGGTGGCCTACATTACCAGCAAAGCTGGCATCAGGTATCTGGGAGCCGGGGCTGATAGCGCTCTGATTGGAGCACTCCCTGCATTAGGATTATTAAAAGGGGAATTTGCATGTGAATCTGAGCCCACATGGTCATGACTCTGTGTGGATAAATAACGCTCCATATTTAGTTATCTAATAAACACTATTTGCAACAAAATAAAAGAAATAAACCCCATGCTTCTATGTTGAGAGTGAAAGGGTAACTGAGGTTCCCCCCTCAGTTACACAGCACAAGGTGGAACCACAATCCAGGCAGGTTTTTGTTCCCTGTTGCTGAAACATACAGAAAAGAGAGTGGTTTCTGAGTAGAGAGGCAGGGACACAAGGCTAAATGCTGTACTGAATTATTTAGCAGTGTTAGGATGTAGATGTTAATGATAAATCTAGAGAGAGAGCTCTGCCAGGAAAGCATTGGTCACTGTGGGAGTGTATGATTGCTTCTGGTAAGAACGAGTTGTCAGTTCAGTTAAATCAGGTTCACAGCTTTCCAGGCTACTCGTTAAATGGCAATTGTTTCCAGTGAGAAGACTCTGTTTATCCATAAAGAGCAACACGAACTTATTTCTCTGACGTGTAGTAACTTCTGAAGGGAGGACTTTAACCTGAGTTAAACCTTGATTCAACTTGCAACTTGTGCTGAAAAGCTGGAGGTGTCTTTTGCTGCCTTGCTGTGAGCAGAGGGAAAGGCTATTGCTAAATGTCCCTTTCAACTGTGCACCTGCGCAACTTTCAACTGTGGTGCGCTTTTTATGATTTCTCAAGGCTTATCTGTCTGAGTAAAAGTTGTGCTTAGGTCTGTTGATAGAAACTCAGGGTTAGAATCTTAACTTCTTATTTCTTGCTTGGAATTTTTTTCATCAATTTTTTCATCAAAAATTATTTTTTTCATCATTCTTTTAGGTCATGCAGAAAACTACAGGCCTAGTTGGCAGCAGCAGGCTCTGCTCCTGCAGCTCCAACAGTGGCAGTCATCAGTGCCAGCACTTGCAGTTTCTAACAGGAGAACCCTGGAAGAACCTGTTCCAAAACTGGCTGTGATCCCTGTGTCTGCAGCTTGCAGGAAGGATTCAACCTGCAGGTGAACCATGGCTGTGGGAAAGACAGGTGGTAGTTTGATAAATCTACTCCATTTTGTTACTGAATTTTCCAGGTGAGCAGTGGACAGGGAACAACAATACTGCATGAAGGGCTGGTCTTGCTGCTGAAGTAGCCGCATCATTTGTTAGAAACTGGACTCTTGAACTGAACTCTGCTGAGGCAGTCCTGTGGGAAGCTAGAAATCTCACCTCAGCAAAGCCTTTGCATGCTCGTGAGAAAGCTCCTCCTTGGAAAGCCCTTTCAGAGGTGGTGAGTGTGTCCTACCGAAGGGCAGTTACACTGTGACTTACTATGTCCACTGAGAAGCCAGGTCCTAAACATGGATTAAGAGGTTACAAGTCAAAATAGTAAAATATTTCTCGTGCTGTCTCAACACTTTGTATAAAAGCAAGAATAATGACCATCTTTTCCAAACCAGTGTTAAGAAAATAAATTCCTTAAGGAGCCTTGAGACTGTGTAGCTTAAATCTATAATCTCACATGCAAGAGGGAAACATTCATATACCATCTTAATTAGGGTCTTAGTGCAGCCCCTAAGATTATTAATGCTATTTTTAAAAGCTTGCTATAAATTTGTCTTGGGACTGTGCATGAATAATGAGGAGAAGTAAAAAAATATGTCTCCTTACAGTATAAACACCTGTTTGACATCCTCAGATTCTGGTTGATGAATTTTAGCCAAGAAAAATAATGTGTGCACTTTCAAGACTCACTGACCTGATTTGTCAAGTGCTGCTTTGAATACTTGACCTCTGGAAAATGTATAAGAATGATTTAACTTTGTAGAGCTGAGGCCGAATGGGAATTTGGGGAAATGCAGTGCCTTTTGTCAGGCAAGTAATTAGAATATAAAATAATGATTGTCCCTCTGGCTTTTTATATCATCAGTGGACCCAGCAGCAAGATTAGTGAGCGTGATTGGGATACCCTCTTTCTGCTGCCAGGGGTCAGGTGGCCATGTGCTGCACTGCCTTTGTAGAGCAGATCTGCTCTTGTGCAGAACTGAAACAGAGCCATTCAAGACTGTGTTTGTGACGGCAAATCTGTTGCAAATTTCTGCCAGCCCTGTGGGACTCACAGACACTTATTTTTCCTTCTCACATGGAGAAAATTCATAAATACCACTGTAGCTTGGGGCATGCTGTAATGTGAAAGCTGGGGCAAAGAGACTCATCCTTAATTCCAAGCCCTTGGCCAGACGTTAGGCTTGCCACCTTGAAGTGTGGGTTGGGTTCAGAGATCATCAGATCTTGACATGGACAAAATGTCCTACCCTCCTCCTCCACTGGCTTTGTTCTTTGAAGTAGTTTGATCTAGAAGTTGCCTGGTCAAGCGATCTGGAGAAAATAGCTGACATTGAATGGTACTGCTGACTTTGATTGAAGTTTGGTAAACGTTTGTGAAACAATGCCAACATGATGTTTTTAACTGAGGCAATGCTGGTATTATCACTTCCAATGTCCTGTCCAGCAGAGAAGCAGGGAGAGACTTTCTGAGGAAGCTGCTGCAGAAAACAGGTGCCTTCACTGTCCTCAGTTCGAAGCTCAAACTGTTTGTCATAAATTATTCACCTCTCTGATTTGCTGAGATGTTGAAGGCTTGCAGTGTAATTCTAGGCTATATTGCCACTAATATTGGTAGGGAACACAATATCCACAGTGCCTTAAAACAACCTTCCAAGTTTCTCAATATTTTCTTCCCCCAGTTTCTTTTGCTGCTGCCCACTGGTGGTGGTGGATCTTCCCTGATTGAATGACTGATGCTGTGAGGGATGGTATGAGGGTTAATCTGAGTAATGCAGAACTAGAATTTTAGTGGGTGAGGTGTTCCACTGTTAGCGGTCCTGTGTTGGCAGGTGTAGATCTGCTGGGAGAAACAGAGGGACATGATGACTTTTGCCTATAACCAGTTGGCAGGTGCTTCTGTGTCCTTCAGGTGGGAGTGGTGTTGCCTTCTGTCCATTCCCTCTCTCTTGGGTANAAAACACCTTCTGAAGAGCATTCTCCTCTCCCCACCAAACTAAACCCACAGTTAATTCAAAGGATAGACACAAGTTGGCATATCTCTGCCATAGCTCAGGAGAGCGGCATCTGGGGACAGGGTGGATGTACCCACCGCCTGTAGAAACAGAGGCAGGGAGAACCCTGCTACAAAATGTGTGCACACTGTCACTGTCCCTCAGAGTCAGGAGCAGCAGGAGGAACTGCTGAGTTATTGATCCCAGATCCCCGTGCTGCAGGTGGGTAGCTGAAAACAAAGTCATCAGAGAGAGCACCAGGGAGAGACCTCAGGCTGCTGCCAGAGCAGGGTTGCCTCCTACAGAATGTCCTTCGAAGTTCTGTGAGTGTGGTAACACCTGAAAAGCTCTGTGGTCATGGCAGAGTGCTGGTGGCTGAGCAGTATCCATCTGATGATACTGTCTAGAGCTATGGGGTTTTATTATGTACTTTTTATTGTAATCTCTGTCAATCTAGGTTTGATCCCCCATTTATATTTGGTCATCCTTACCCTGAATTCTTGTTTTTTCTTATTTAAGAGAAAAATCTGCCACTCTATTTAAGGGTGCATATCTGCCAGCACACACTGTGTGGCATTTCATTCGTATTTGGCCAAACTGTAGAAACTATTTGTTTATTGGGAAGGGGGTGGGGGAGGGGTTGGTGTTGTGGTTGGGTTTTTGGTGACTTGGGTTTTTTTCAGCATTTCTGAAGGGCCAGCTGACCACATTATGGTTTTGTTGCATTTGCTTTTAGAGATGTTGCTATAAGCTTAGGGAGAGATTAAGCATTTTGCTACTTTATAAGGATGATATTCTAAAAAGAAACAATTTTTGGTGGCATGGCTGCAGTCAGGTCAAGCTCCACACCCTCTCTTTTGTACACTTTCATTATTAATATTGTACATTTTCTTATCTTAGTGCTGTTTCTAGTAAATATTTCTTATCTCAACCCACGATCTCTGCCTTTTGTGGCTCCAATTCTCCGCTCCAGTCCTCTGCAGAGGGGAGAAGGGGAAAAGGGGGAGGGTGAGCGAGTGGTGTGCGGTTTGGAGTTTCAGTGGGAAACACTAAATTGGGGACTACCATTCCTAAACCATGACACCAATATAGGGAAATAAACTTCTAAGGAGAAACATGAATGTGTGGTTAATCTTCAGGTAAGCTTTTAAAAGTAAACTTTTAAGATTTACCTTATTGTTCATTGTATTTAATATTGCTTACCCTGGTGGTTATACCCTTGTATAGTCCTGGGCAGGCCTTAGATACGAAACTTTCAACATATTTGCAGTTGTATGTTCAATTTTTTGTTCAAACTGATGCAATTTTCTGCCAGAGTATTGTGAATCCCTGAATGAAATCTCTTGAGACTGTATCCAAGTACAGAAGTCTCTGTGTGTCACTACTTGTTGCTAATACAGTAGATTTTATAGAGGAGAATGATCATATCTTTATACAGCCTGATTTGGTTGGTATCATCTGCTGCCAAGAATCTGTTATCTCTAGATTCCAAAGGGATTATATTTTCTGACATTGCTGCTTAGAACCAGTGTCAGGAGAGCACTGTTGGAGAAGCAATAGCTCTTCCAGCTTCTAAAACTAGCTCAGTTCTTCATCAGAGTGGAAAAAATGCAAATTAACTTACAAATCCTTTGTCATCCCTTTAGAGCCAGGTGCAGCTCCACAGCAGAACTGTAGTTATTAACATACCCTCTTACAGTTTATTGTCTCTGATTACAGACTTAGGCCCTGATATTGCCCATTATTAACAATGAATCTGTAATTCTTCATCTGCCATTATTAAAATGCTTGAAAATTTGAAAAATCAGGATACACTTGTTCAGTATTGTACTCAGCTGTCAAGGAAATCTTTGGCCTTCTGGACAGGAGAGAAACTGTGGACTTCTGAATCCATATGAACTGTATTATTTAACAGAACATCAAATGAGAGACTTTGAGTAATTTTGTACTGTTTCGCTTGAAATAAACCATATTTTGTATACAGTTCCAATTCAGACCTCACATCCTGAAGTTTAATCTTCTGTTTGAATCTAAGGATTTCTGCTTCAAAATTATGGAGAAGATGCACAGCCCCCTGCAACCTGTAGAATAAAGTTTGCTATAGAAATGAAATATATGAAGAAAATCTTGTATATAAAAAAAGGCCTCAAATCTGCAGATGTGACAACAACTTTATTTTCCCAAGTGCACTTGTTAATGGTTCAACTGGTCAGCAAACCTGCAGTCAAGCCTGGGTTTTAGGGTATGAGCCTTGTTAGACAAAGGCAGGTCAGTTAGCTTTAAATGCATGATAATAAATGTTAATAAATGCTAATAAAGCAGAGCTGATGGCATGCAGTGGTACCTGAAGGGGCAGAGGAAAGGGAACACTTCTGCCCACCAGTCAGCTGGGAAGTGAGGGACTCTCAGGCAGGTGGCCTCCTCCTTGGGGTGTCCTGTTGGTGCAGCAGGTGCTGTGTGACACTGCTGAGCGTGACTCTGTGGGAGCTGCTCAAACTCCCCCTTGGCTGTTTTTGCTTTAGGACGCCGTTTGCACCAATTGTGTCACACTCGATGCGGTGCCTGTCCTGCCTGGCTGCCGTGCCTCGTGCTTTTGTGTTAGTGGGCAGTGTCTGCTGGGTAAAGTAAAAAGCCATTACCGTTGTAGGTGCTGGAGTTACCTGCTAAAAACTGTGAGGGGAAGGCTGAAGAGCTCCTACAATGAAGCTGTAGACTGGAAAATAAAATATCAGGAGGCAGAGGGGGAAAGGAACAAGTTAAACACAACAGGCAGATGTTTCCAATGTAAAAACATTTCAGAATTGATCAGTGCAAGGCCATAAGGATAAGAACACTTGGGACAGTGGGGTAAAGGCACTGTCACAGTTTCCTCGAGCTGGGGACACTAGATCTTACATAGATGCAAGTGGAAAGTATGCCATGAGATTGGAAATGAAAGGGTCTTGGTATTAGAAAAGGCAAGGCACCACGCAATACCCTCCACAGAAAACCATGGATACAAAGGCAAAGGCTTTAACTGTGGTTTCTTAAAACAAAAGGCTTAGCGTGGCACCAGGGAGTGGCATGGCAAACCCATCATAGAAGAAATGTGTTGTCTGAGGGATGCGTGAATGTTTAGAGGGGAATAATTGCATGTTAGAAATACCTGGACGGTTGATCTGCTGAGAACCACTACTCAGCATGGGCAGCTTTATAACAGGCCAGGTTTTCAGTTAGGAAATGCAAACTGCAGCCCAAGAATGATGTGCTGATGTTAAGACGTATAGAGGTATGTGGTTGTGCCTTCTGCAGTAAGCTGATGTTGAGGTGAGAGATTGTACGAGAAGGGTCAAAACAGAAGAAAAATATAAAGAAGATTCTGCTCTGGGGCTTGGTGTGGTTGAATGGATGATCTGAACAGTTCTTCCATATGTGCAGTCATTAATTCAGGAGACCATATTGTCATTTAAGAGAGTGTTAAGAAAATATCCACTGCAGTAACCCACTTCTGGATAGGGAATGGGAAGAGGGTGTCTGTCCTGTGGTGCATTCCAGTTCAGCCTACATGGGCTGCATTGATGCTGCTGTGCAAAATGTTTTTCCTGTGTGCAGCTTCAGGGTAACTCAGAGTTGCACAGAAGGAAAGGCCTGAGGCCAGGCTGATTAGATGTGGATTTTCTCTGAGAAAAAAGTAGATTTTGCTTGGGGCAGTGGTGGACAAAGGGAATCAGTTGTGAAAAGAATATCTCCGGCAGTTATTTCATTCTGCTACAACATGGGGATCCTCTCACCCTTTTTCCAGGCATATCCTCCTCACACTCTCAGTGTCGAGTGACTTGGTGTGTTAACGGCAGGAGGAACCAGGTGGCTGCTGAGGGGAGATGGGGCCTGTAGGGGTGAGCATTTGCAATGTGCCCAGGTTGTAGGGGCAGCTCTAGGCCTGACTGGTTAGAGGCATTTACATTCTGATGTTGCCCTTCAGGGTTTAGGGGTTTTATTAAACTTTATCTGACCCCAACCATTACTTTTTGCAACGTGCAGGATGTAGCCTTCTGGAGAGGGATACTTGTCCAGCCAGACGGACTTGGTTTGATGGCTCAGGATTTAAAAGAGACACTCAAAGTGATGAAGTTTTGCACTTGTGCCCTGCCTCAGGCTCCTCTTTCTCATCCTGTTTTTCTTCTGCAGTCACTGCAGATCTGTGATGGTGTCTAGAACAACACAGCATACCCTATATACCCCACCATCCCAACAGACCCTCGATATTGGTCATCCTTCTTGCCCTACTCTCAGCATATCTCTACCTAAAAAATTTAAAATGTGTGAGAAAAAATTAGCAAACTAGATTAAAATAATTCCTTTTTTTTTTTTTAAACCTTCATGCCAAGCTTTGCAAACTAATAATCTTTATTCTCCTGGGTTTGGGGCTAGTCACAAGAGCCTGCATTGAGATATTCAATTATTTAGTGTCCTTTTAAAAGAAAAGGTAATGTATGCAAGAGAGATGTAAGATCTGCTCTGGTGACCATCTCCAAAGCTGGGATTTTAAAAGAACATTTTTGTCATGGCCCTTGTGGTGCCACCGTTGCAATTCTACCCAGAAACTGATTCCTCTGTTTTCTCAAGGGATGATGAATTGTTTTTGCAAGTAAGCAAACCAACCAAGAGCCTTGTCACCTTCCTCTCCTCGCATGAGTTACTGCAATACCTTTTCAAAACTTTTTTTCACTTTCTCATTATGTTTGACATTATTGTTTCTCAAGCTTGAAGATTTGTCTTTTTTGACCTCCTAGACAAAATTACTTACAGGGATAGATTTCAGTATAGCATCTTACCCAGTTTTATTTTGATCTCTTCCTCTCCCCGTAATCTCTGGCACAAAGAACCTGATTTGAAGTACAAAGCGGTCTGCTGGGAATATAATGTAACATTAAAAAAAACAGTAAATAATTTATAAATCCTATGCACAAAGTATTCCACATTATTTTAAGCAATTTTGTTTGACTGTGGTAGGGAATGAACATGATAAGAGATCAGAAGTGGTCGCACTAACCACAGCGAACAAAAATATTTCAGGTTGGGGTATTTTCTCAAAGCTGACAAACCAGAAATATTGTCTCTGCTTTATGGACACAGATTTCCCAGCAATTATGGTGTAGATAAAGGTACAAATCTCTTGTAAAAACAAAACAAAAAATCAACCAGATTTATTACTATGGATTTCTATTAGGAGTCAGAAAACTGCACATGCAGCCTGGCTAATAGGTTGGGTTTTAGTTTCTTTTTTTTTCTCTTTAGTTTCTTTCTTTCTT
>WAAG01071023.1:9813-24286 GCA_013390105.1 Tichodroma muraria | reverse complement strand
CAAATTTAAACACATCACATAGCTTTACTGGATCAGTAAGCTCTATTTATGCCATGGTCTGAACCAACTGATTTTTACTATATAGAACCAATTTTAATAAACTAAGAGTTCTGCAACAGAGGGTACAATTTTACCTTTATGAGATGCAGTGAAGGATACAGAGTTATTTAGCCTTTTCATTTTTCTCCTACCTTATAATCCACAATTGCAATAAATAAATACGTCTTTTCAGATTATTATGCTGCACGCTGCAGCATTATCAGGCACTCTGGTAATGACAGGATGTTAATTAGCAGTAAAGGGGAAATCACTCTGCTTTTATTGAGAACACTCAAGCTACAGCCAGTGGACAAATCTGCTTTCAAACAGATCATAGGCTGTCTTAATCACAAATTGCACAGTTGTACAGAAATCTATATATTAATGCCTCTAAGTGCTATAGTACCCACTTTATAACAATGAAAGACTGTTTCTGATGTATTTATTAATGAAGAAAATAGCAGCTAACATCAGTACAAGAGTTATGCTTCTTTTATGATAAGGTACTTTTGCTTTTGTTATTGTTTTTAAGTATTTCTCAGAGCACCTGCTTCCCTTTGCTAAAATTCCAAAAGCATAATGTAAGCATGATAGAAACCATCCATCAATACACATGGCTTTGTTTGCTGGTGTATTTGTTTTAATTATCCAACACACACATGCAGCATATTGCACTGAATTAAAAAAAATGTGCCAGGGAAAGGGCTAGGGAACAAACCTGAAATTCATAAAGGACACTCACTCCCCAGTCCTCATATAGAACAGAGTTTGAGGGTAAAATGGAAAAGTACATTTTCCATTACTCCATTTCATTACTCTGTGTTTCAATACTTTTAATTTTAAAAATCATAATAATTATCCTATATAATTAATCACAGGGTCATAGAATGGCTTGGGCTGGAAGGGACTTTAAAGATTATCTCATTCCAAACCCCAGCCGTGAGCAGATACATCTTCAAATCCATCAGGTTGCTCAGGGCCCCATTCAGCCTGGCCTTAAACACTTCCATGGATGGGGCATCCACAACTTCTCTGGGCAACCTGTTCCAGTGCCTCACCACCCTCACAGTAAAGAATTTCATCCTAATATCTAACATAACACTTCCCTCTTCCAGTTTAAAGCCATTCCCTTTTGTCCTTCACTACCTGCTTTTGCCCCTTACCAGCTTTCTTGGAACCACCCTTTAGGTACTGCAAGGTACTGTAAATCTCCCTAGAGCCTTCTCTTCTCCAGTCTGAACAACCCCAGCTCTCTCAGCTTGTCTTCACAGGAACGTTTTTGTAACGTTAACAGAGTTCATTAACAGCAATAACTATTTCTAATGATGTGGAAATTACCGCCCCTTTTCAGATCTGTCTGTGGCAAACCTGTTAATTTTTATCTCCTGCTCTCAATTCTAGGTCCTGTTCTTGGGTCAGTGCAATTCAGAGAGTGTTAAACTGACAGAACCTGAGAAAAGTGCCTGCCCGTAAAGACAGAGCTACTGGATGAAAAATAGCTGCCAGTGCTATTTGAGGTTCTGCTTTTCAGGTGGTGAAAACAATGCTCACACTTAACGTTCCGCAGGGAGCTAGAATACAGGTACCACTGGCCTCCTTGGAATGAATGTGCATCTACAAGAAAGGTCTGCAATCTCAGCAGAGCTGCTGAGCGGGTTCAGAGGCTACCACTCCCCTCCCTGAGACAAAGGTATTGTTCTGTACCAGCCTAGCAACTCTCTGGACATGATAAGAAAGTACAGACCCAGATCATCCCAAAGCAAGGGCCTGATACAGTCTTTGCTCACAGTGTCAGTGACCAAACATTAACTCCTAGGACATAGCACAGCTGTACACCTATGTGGCAGCATTATACAGTTGTCAGATCAGCTCTGCTTATATAATGTAACTGCAAAGAAAATTCCATTTCTAGCCTGTAAGCACTAAATTAGCAGGAAAGACATTTGGAGAAAGCAGGTGAGAAGCCCTGCCTACCATTCCACTTCAGCAGGAAACCTATTTAAAAAGATCTACTGTAAACAAGAGTTTCCTTTAAGAACCTTTAAAAAGATCTACGGAAAACAAGAGTTTTCTTGATGACTGTGTAGGCATCAAGGACAAAGCTGAAGAGGACAGCTCAAGGACACTTAAGTATTTGAACTTTACAGTCAGTAAAACCGATTAGATAGCCGAGCCCACTCACCCCTGCCATACTTAGGAGAGTATTGCCAGGGACGTGGGAATTTAGGCCACCATTACCTTATTGGAGCAGTTGTGTTCTCCAGTTTCCACCAGGACTTCGGGGGGTTCAGATATCGGCACCACAGCTCCCAGTCAAACCCCTGTGCTGAGAGGGGATACTCCTCTATTTCAAAATTGTCATACTTAATGTTATCGAATGATGGAGAAATAATTCTTTTTCTGTTTTCTTTTATCCTGGTGAGCACTGGTTCAGCCCTAAAAAAAAAATAAAAAATATATAATGTTAAGATTGCATCAATACAAGCGTAACACTGATGGAAATCATATAATAATTTGGTTTGGAAGGAGCCTTTAAAGATTATTTAGTCCACTACCAAATAAACATTACAGCAGCTTATGCCATATTTTTCAGAAAGAGCAAAGTCTAAAGCTGTTACCCATTCAGAGCCCTCTCTGCTTTGAGATGGAGTTTTGACAGTGCAGGATTTGCCACAAAATAACACACTGCAGCATTTTCTCTAGGATGCCCTGTTGTTAACCTTGGTTTGAGCTGGTGGATGGAAGAAATGAGTATCTGCATATCATAGAGAATTTATACCCTTGCTACCAAGTAACAATAACTTCAGGCCCTCAACATTAGCAAGGACATCAGGATCAGAGTTAATAATAGATCTATCCTAGGGACAGAAGCTTCTGCCTTTTTACCATCAGTTTTACTTAAGGAGCAAGGAAGATATTAAATCCAGACTGAACAAGTTAAAATACTTTATTTTAGTTACGTTTACTTTTGCAGAGTAGCCAAAATAACACCTCTTTGTTGACACTGCAGAACTTAAAAGAAACATAATATTTTTAATAAAAAGAAGATACATTCTTTGCCCCTCATGGGCAAAGGGCTACATCATTGGAGAAGATTTTTAATATGCAGTTTTCCAATATGATTTAAATACACTGTAATTAGATCAGCAGATAACTCAAACAATAAAAATGGATCTAGATCATATTACACAGCACACAAACACATTTTTCCTGCTTGTGTCCACGATTATGTCTGAATCTTCATTAAAAAGCTCAGAATTCTGACTCACCCTCTACATGCAAGAGGAACACCAGTCAGTAATTTAACACCAGGGCTTAGAAAAGGTCCCTGGGTGAGAGAAACTGAAGGAGGCACATACCAACCCACGTTGAATTCCACGTGGGCATCGAAGAGAGCGACGACAGGTGCTGTGGCTGCTCTCCAGCCGCTGACCCGGGAGCGGATCAGCCCCTCCTGCTTGCTGTGCCGGACAACCTTGATGAAACCAGGCTTATGAGCATTCACTTCTTCAACATACTTCTGCAGCTTCTCCTTCAGCTCCTCTGTAGAAGGGAAGGAATTAGGTGTTAGCAAGAAGCGTCAGATTGGCAGGATGTAAAAATCTGTTCTTTCGGCAAAACAGGAGTAGCCTTCACACAGCAACCCAGAATTCTCAAATAGTCAGTCCAAAAGGAGGCAAACAAAAAGGAGAAGGATCATGAATTATATAGCAATAAAAAAACTTCATATATAACTATTTAGCCTACATGACTGTCATCAGAATCCTGGCACTGTTTAACAATAACATGCCACAAAATATATATACATAAGACCATATTATATTCCTGTAGCGATAAAAAAGGCACCTGTCGTGTATTTCCAGGGGAAAAAAGTGCCTAAGTACTTTCCATGAATTTTCTCTACCAATATTTCAAGAAAAAAAAAGAAGTAAGAATAAAATGCATTATTTTTCCTCTCTCCATTTTTCTTTCTCAAATTTGGCAACTGGTTTCTGTCTCAACTAAGGAGTTCAACAACTCTAGCTCTTAGAACAAAGACCAGTAAAAACTCTGGAGGAGAATCATTCCTAATTTAAAGGAAAAAAAAGACCACTTTTAAAGACCACTGCATAAGAAAATACAATATGTGGAATATAAATATTGTGGTCACAATTATTATTAACTGAAAGCAGCACTGTTCACTTTATTCTTTATTAGCACTCCCATGTTCTATTTACATTATGATATCTCTCAGAATTCCCTTTGGGACAATAAATTCCCTTTATTCTGAATCTCTTCACAAATCCAGGAATGTCTTTGCTGTGATGCAGAATAATGCTCCTGTGGCTATAATGCTATACTGGGCATTATCAAATCTGCATTAAAGCTCAGTGATGACTAGTCCTTTCTGTGAAAACCTGAGCAAGCCACTTAACTTCTCCTGAGGAACCTGAGGAACAGGTTCCCCAGGGAAGTGTCACAGCACCGAACCTGCCTGAGTTCAGGAAGTGTTTGAACAACCTTCTCAAGCACATTCTCATGTCAATTTTGGGGTGTCCTGCATCGAGCCCAGGCAGCTTCTCAAACCATCAGCCTTCCATTCTGGGAGCTGGTCACCTCAAACAGATCTGGACAACAGGCATGCTAGAATGGGCAACGGCACAGAAAATTAAAAGCAAGCACACTTTATGAGCCACATTAAACGTTCATCCTTGTAAAGGAGGTGGGTGTGACCTCTCTTGAGATGACAGAGGAACAGAGCTCATCAAGTACAAAGACTCCTTAAGTTCATCCCTGTTTGTAAAGACTCTTGGACAGCCACCAGGTGTGATGCCACTGGTTCCTCAGGCCTTGCAGGACCGTGCATGCCACGTACCTTTGTGTCAATGAACTCTGTGTGAAATGAGAGAATAACACAGAAAAGTCCTGATACTTACAGGTTTTAAAAAACACAAGAATTAAAAAGAAATAGTCTGCCGATCATGTCCATCACAACATTTAAACTGAAGCAATATTATAGGAAATGACTGGATATATTTCCAGAATTTTTGACATTACATTACCACTATCTATTCAATTTGTTTGTCTGTGACTGCATCACCTGGAATAAACAATATGAGCCACTTACATAGCATAGAGCACTCTTCTATTCTGTATTAGACTTGCTGCTTATTGATCAATACGCTTTTTCTCCTATATGAAGTAAAAAATTACCCTCACATTAATTTCTATCATGCTTGTGCCAAACCACATGTTGTTACTGCTCACCCCCTAAAACACAGGGATTTGTAGCAAGCACAGAACTATCAAACCAACCACTAGCTAACAGCCCGTTAAACTGAAAAGAAGACATTTATGTTACTGTAATTCTATGCACCTAAAAATAGTACAAACCCATTCCCTATTCCCAAAATGCAACACTGCGGAGGGTGAATATCAAAATACAAAGATCAAAGCTTTGTTCTTGGTGTAAGTGGCTGCTCCCAGCTTTGCAGTACCAGGAAGCTTTATTTGCCACAACAATGCAGCATCACCACTGAGGATAAAACGTGTGAAAGGGAAGCAGGCTCTAATCAAGGACTCGAAAATCAGTAGCCCTGACAGAGTCATTGTTCTCTCAATCACTCCATTTCAGTAAGTGGGCCATTCTTACTCCTGCCTTACACTTTTCCTAATGTGGACTGACTTTAGAAGCTTGAGTAAACACAAAATCTATTTCACAGCTAGGTGTAGAATGGAAAGAGATGGAAACTGAACAGAACTCAAACCTTGGCTTGCCACCAGCATGACTTCAGCTGCACGTTACAGCCTTGACATTTACTAGGAAGCGCACGCTTCTGATTTTCTGGTTACACTGCTTCTCTTTGCAAATGAAGTGAATGGCCTGAGAGTACCTAGGAAGCTTACCCGTGGTCAGTCAGCATGGAGGAACATCCCCTGGGCTTCAGGATCACCTCAGGTGGTTGAGGAAACTGCTGCTTTTTCCTTAATCTTCAACACTGGCCCACAAGCAGTGACTTGCTCTGCAGCATGTGCACAGGAGACAGAGCAGTATTTTGCAGTCAGGCACTTTCTCGCCTTTGTTATTTAAAACAGATCAGCTTTGCTCTGCAAAGGCAGAGTGCTGAGCAGAGCATTATGTGCACCCTTTTTCTTATAAGACCTATTGGGCAGATTCTCCCAGAAGAAAAGATAAGGCTGTGAAAAAAATGGATCATTTTCACTCAGCCACAAGACAAAGAAGACATATTAATGAAGTTTAGAAAGTCACAATTTTGGAAAACACTTTAAAGATGCCCTAGCAGAAGAGTTGAGTCAGTTTTTTCCCCATGCATTTCATGTCTTCCTGAGTTTTACATGAGAAATATGAGTTCAATTGTATTTGACAGTTTTAGAACACCCAGCCCAACTGGCCTGAATGACGGGACTCTCCCCCCAGAACTATTCATACACTTTGCTATGGCACTGATGGTCTTCAGCAGTATCATTTTAACCCATGTTCTTTTTTTTTTTTCCACTTCAAGATATGTTGCCTGAATAATAAACAGTATTTTTCATTAATTATTGTGCTTCATAGCTTTATGTCTCCATAGGGAATAAGCAAATGTGTCATCTTCAATACACTGTTGATTCAGTGTCTAATTATGGAAACAAACAGGCTTAGAAAGATAGATGCATTTGCCTTTCAGCACAGAATGTCTCAAATAAGGACTCAATTTGACTAAGCTGAATGAGGCTCTGCAATTGGAATGAAAGAGCAGCCATATATGGAGTGGGAAAATGGCACTTGGAAATGTTTGCACTCTACCACCTGTCTCTGTATGGTACAGATGTCTGGAGAGCACAGCACAACTCTCCTCACAAATGTAGAAAACATAATTAGTGTGCCATAATTATGTTTAATATTAACATAATTAAGTTCAAACTCTTCGAAGAGGTTGCTTGTTTATTTTTAACAAATTGACAAAGATTGTTCGTCAAGTTCCCCTACTCAGAATGACAAAGCAGTGCTAAAGGATTCACACAACTCTGTCTTAGGAAATGGTAGAAGCTGAACAGGATGGAGCAAGGAGCATGAGGAGTCGGAAGGCATCAGCCACTCCATTTTCTTGAAAGGAAAACCATATACAGATCATGCTTTTCATCTAGCTGCATGAAGTGGGCTACCTTTTGTAAGCCTCTGTCCCCCCTAAATTGAGAAGTGAGCAGGCTTACTGCTCAGTGCTGTCAGGTGCCTCAGACCCTTACACCAGTGTCCTACAGCAAGTGGGTCTACCCCCAGACTTCAAATTTCAAAGTAATTGATACAAACAGCCTTGCCATAAATAACAAATTACTGCCTCACAGTCATGGAGAAGGAGCTTAAAGAACAGCCAAGTAAGGCTAACTTTCAGTAACTTTCATGCTTTAACATACTCCCACTCTGAGTGCTTGCATGAGCTTGCATCTCTCAGAACAACCACGTTTATGAAGCCCTGCACACTGTGCTTGGCTGAGACATGCGTTTTACTGACCTTTTTCTCAGCTGTAAGTTTGCCAACAGAGCTAAAATAACAAATATATAAATAAAATAACACTCATAACACTCTGCATTTTCTAAAGCCTACGAGTCCCTGCTGACTTCTGCCCAGCAATGCATGCTGCATGTTACTGCCATCTCTGCAAACCCTGTACTTTTCCTTTAGGGAAATATTTACTTCCATGTCAAAGGCCTGGGAATTACCATGTCCCTCTTTAGCTTGGTCCTTGGCACAAACATGGCTTCTTATACTGTGAAGGGAAAGAATTACTTTTCAATACAGAACTAGGTTTAAATTAACAGTTGGCCTCCTTTTACCAAAAATGGTGGATTGACGTGTTATACGAAAGGGGTAAAATCCTGCCAATTCATTATTTTATCTCTGTGTGTTCACTGAACTGCCTAGAAGGCATACTCTGGTCCCCAGGTGAAGAAAAGTTGGATCATAAAGGACACTTTTAAAGGCAAATCATTACAGCACCTGCAAGAATACAGCAGGAGCTTATGCCTGCATTTGGAGCCAAGAGACCACTGGTCAGCTTGCTTCTGGAAAGGATCCCAGAGCCTTCCTGAATCCCTTGTGCAGCAGGTCAGAACGGGAGCCACTGCCCTGCAGGATGGCAAAACAGCCAACTGGCACGGCTCAAGAAGTCATTTCACCACAAGGGCTGCTGCCACACTGGGAACATCTGTCACATCAGGTACATCATACTTCTGCGTGAAAGACCGGTAAATTGGCAAAAAGACAGAATTCGCACAAGCCAATTAATTTTAAACCAAGATTTTTCCATCTTCTTTACCCAATTATTTTTGGCTCTGAGTCCTAGGAACAGGAAGAGCTGCTTTTCCAACTTTAACATGTATTAACATAGCTAACTTACTTTCTGGCAAATAAAGAAAGCCTGTCATAACAGTTTTGCTGCAAAACCCCTCCTCTCTTCCCCCTAAGTCCCTCTGTAGGCAACCAACCTGAATTCATGTAATAACCTGAATTCATGGCAGCAGCTCGGCATATAAGAGAACCTGTTTTGCTGCACTTTATCTAATAGGATATGTGGATTATGTTGCTTCTTTCATATGCAGCTCAGTGCTTCATCATTTTTATTTTTCTTACCTCTGGTCCCTTATCTTTCATGCTCAAGTGATCACCTCTCATCTCTGTAGCTGAAGCAGATAATTCCAAATGGAAAATATTTATAACCAGACAGAGGCATGTCATTTGTTAATGCACATGTGTACAGAGAATGTCTGCAGCAGAGGGTAAAAATGCTCAAGCAGATAAGGAGGGCCTACTGTGCACATGTATTTAATAGCCCTGTGTTATCTGGTAATAGATAAACCACCCAGGGGAAATTACCAATGTGATGCAAGGAATTGATCTGGACAGACATCAGAAACAAAAAAGCAGTGGAATCCTTCTCCTCCACTCCCATACCTAACTTGCACTGTTGACAGAGATGCATAGTCTAATCTCAAAACTTCAGGCTATCCACATGTAAAGACAGAGAGTGTAATGAACTTCCACAGTTACAATCTTTGCATTCAGCAAGCCAAAGTCGCAGCTGCTGTCAGACCTCCTCAGGTCTGGTAAGATAAATTGCCTACAACAATCTATTCCAGCTCACATCTTGGATTACAAGCCAAGGGTTTCCTTAGCACATGAACTCTCCCACAGTAAAGGCAGGGGAAAGGAATGCATTTCCCCTCTTACCCCAACACACACACTCTTTTAATTGCCCAGGAGAACCTATACAAGGGAATGGGAAGTTTTCCAGGGGTTTAATAGGAGCTGCTTTGATCCATTCTCAGCTCCTTCACAAACATCTCTCTGCAGGGAAGAAGATCAGGTGGGCATTTCAATGAATCCTTGTGTAAGGTCTTGGGAACCCTACAGCAAAAGGACAACATACAGCACATAAATCCACTTTAAAACAGCAATTAAACAACTTCCAACAAAAAACAGGCTTTGCAGAACAAATATGTGGCAGCAACTCTTCCTTGGGCCATCTAGCATACACGTTCACTACTTAAGTTCGTTTTTGTGGGGGTTTTTTTAATGATGTATATTTCCAATCCCAGCCATGAAAATTGGATACCACACTTCAGATCATTAAGTCCTACACAGAAATATTGCTGTGTCTTAATAAATCCCAAAACTATGGAAAGAACTACGAAAATTATCTTTTAGAAATTCTGACAGGTCAGCACTGTGTTATGGAGGAGGGGGATACAGAAGAAATAAATATTACAGATGTTATTTACTGTTACTGCCAATCTTATGGGGTATTGTCTTTATTACAAGGGTTGTAAGTCCCTTTTATTTCCCTTCTATTATTTATTGAGTATTGCTTGAAGACACCACTTGATTCATGTAAGGTGCATCCCATCTTAAGGATCACCAAGCCCACATTCTAACAGCAGTCTCCCAACACTTTGGAAGACAGAGACATAAATTAAGATGCCAGATGAATCTCCAAGGTGACACCAGAAGTTTTGGAAGGGGAGGAATAGAACCTGGATCTCCCAAATCCCAGGGCTGCACGTTATCACCGCACAATTTCCCTAAGACTGTGATTCTGCATTTTGAGCCTTGGCCCATATGGAGCCCTGAGAACTCCGATTCACAGCAGATTCAAGGGCTCTTCCACATCCCTATGCCAGGATTAAGAGACAGCTGATACCTGGGATCTTGCTAATGTCAACAGAAATGCATTGCACCAAAGGAACTGAACACTGCCCTTCCATCCCACCAACGGCAGACTCGTGTTTATCCCTGAGTACAGAGCAGAGATTACTAAAGGGAAGTGTTAGCATTTAGAGAGGAAAAGAAAACAAATTTCCTCTCAGGTGAACACTCCAGCTCTTTAAGAGGCAAGGCAGGACTAATAGAAAGGCACAAAATGTCTTTTCTTAGATTGCCAGTCAGGCAGGTGTGCATGTGTGGAACATGCAAACACAGCTAAACACAGGACAGGGACTTGTCAAGTGCTGCCACTAGCTGCCACCAGCCACACAGACACCAGAGGGACAGAGTATCTCTTCAGGGCCATACCTAGAATGCTAGAAAGGTGCTTAAATTTCAAAGTATCTTTAAATACAGAACCAATTATATAAACGCAATGGTTCCACTCACTGCACAGATTGCTGGATGCTTGAATTAATCTCAGCAGGAACACTGTCCCACTCCAGCTTTCAGTGCATGACTGCCTCCTGTTTAGGGGCTGTTATTGGGTGGATCATGGCTACAATAATGTGATCACAATAGTGAGGGCAGGAATAAGCACTATTGTGGAAATAAGATACTCTTATCACATCTGATGCAAGAATCACTTCTGATGCTTACCTGGATACAATAGTTTTAGGAAGGGGCTGTCAAGTGAGAGGCATAACAAGCACCAGGAGCATGCATTAGAGCTGACACATTGATATAATACACTGCTGGAACAGCCTCAGCCAAAATTCTGAGTTCATCATTTCATTCCTTGGTGTTCCTGGATTCATCTGTAAAATGACCTTTAAATGTTAAAAGAAGTGCTTGAGAAATGCATTCTAGTCCCAGCTGTTTCCAGTAATCCAAATGGCACCTTATTATTTTTTTTTTTCAATATACAACACTTAATTCTAATCTATTTCTTGGATGTGTGTGGAAAATCACTATTCAGAAAAGAAACTAAATGCCTGAACAGAGCCAGATCAGACTGTATAAATCAAGAAAAATACAACCTAAAGAGCACATTAGAAACCTCTGTACTTTCATAACCATAAGATACAGCAAAGCTGCTGACTCTACTGTAAACTTGATAAATAATCATGACTCCAAGAAACAGCGTGGCACTTCGTGTTGGGATAACAGATTCATAAGGAAAAAAAGCCCTGCCAATTAAAACACACTAGTCCAAGTGTAACTACTTTATTTCTGGAGGGGATTCTGAGGAAATTAGTCACATAAATTGCATTAAAAATGGAATATGAAAATAGTTAGAACTGAATGAAACAGAGCTGCTAATATTCCTCTCTGGATCAAACCTCTCTCTGAGTACAGGACTATAAAAGGAAGAGGAAACAGAAGGCAATCTCCAAATACTTGTTGGAAGGGGGCCTGTGCAGTCCAATCCTTTATTCAAAACAGGTCCAAGTAAACA
Source organism: Tichodroma muraria (assembly GCA_013390105.1). NCBI lineage: Eukaryota > Metazoa > Chordata > Aves > Passeriformes > Sittidae > Tichodroma > Tichodroma muraria. The sequence continues at coordinate 12,607 of WAAG01071023.1, read as the reverse complement.
ATATGGAATAATATTCACTGTTAAATAGTTATTTAAAAGAATGACACAGAGCATTAAAAGGTTTTGATTTGAATTGGACTTAGCCTTGCATGCAATGTTGATTTTTATTAAAATCTCACTTGATATCAGAAATTATAATCTAACTTTATATTTGTTGCAGAGAATCCCTTCCCTGGGAGCAAAGCAACATGCACAAAACCTGCTGATACTATGGAAGCATCCTCGAGGGTCAGGACAGCAATAACGCTTTTTCACTCTGTTTTTTTCTTTTTCTTTAACCTTGCCCAAATATAGTTTCATTTGGTAACTTTTTGACTGAATGACTCTTACTGTACCAGACAATTCCTACACATCAGATGCAAATTGTTTTGTCCATATTCCAAGCCAGAAAGATTGATTTCTTGGCTACCTGTGATCATGTTGTGTGTGACCTGCTATTATCTTCTCCTTTCAAAGGCTGCTTGCAGAAGAATGCAATTCACACAGCAATAGCAGTACAGCACCCAATCCACCAGGGAGAAATACAGCCTGCCTGGGCAGGAGGGTTCTTTTCAGCAGATGGGATTAGTTCACAGAAAGGACTTGTTTTTATATCAGCAGAGCTGCAGTCACACAAGATGTTTATCTGAATAAAAATAAAAGCACATTATCCCAATATGAGCAAATTTGGTTCTTATTCTAATAGCTAACACATCTCTGGCAATACAGCCAGAATAGATCAGGTAATACCCCTTGCAGGTAAAAATTTTACATGGGAAATATTGGAATCACTGAAGTCAATTAGAACTTCTCAGAAAACACTGTTATATGTCCCAGGCCCAAATGCAAAATCACACATGATGTCACTGGAAGTGCAGGTTAAAATCACACCTCTTAAGAGTCAGCTCTCACACGTCCTCTTATTTTATCATGCAGTCTTGAAAAATTCTGCCAAACACAATTTATTACCTGCACAGCCATCAAATCCTGCTCACCTGGCATAAAGGGAAGGAGTAGGACCTACCCCATCACCTTCCAAGCAAGCAAAGAGTGTACTTCCACTATAACCCTTTGAGGAATGTCACCTCAGAGACACTGCCAAGTCCTTTTGGGATAACTCGGGAGGCAGCTGCTGTGCTATTTAAGTCATGGCTTTCAATTCACATCATTTTGGAGAACTTAGAAGTTACAACTGCTCATTTTTGAAACTTCCTAAAGTATGGATAAAATCCAAGTAGTTTGTACACCTGTAAATCCCCCATTCAAATCACAAATTATTTGGTTTGAATACTGTAAGAGCCATAGGGTTTGTTTCCATCTAAAGATAGAAAATGGTTTTTTGGAATAATCAACTATGAACACTTTCAAATTAAAGCAACAAATTCTGGCTTGCTTCCTTCCTAGCATATTTGCTTACTCCTCAGGAGTAACACAGTGCTGGGATGGTGCCATTTGATAGCTTTGGAAAATCTCTAAATCCAGCACATATGATCTCCAAGAACTACTGTATTATCCGCTGCTTCCTAAAAATCTTGAACTCCAAGTCTTAAAAGAACACAATACCATGGAATTGTATATTTAAATATATTACCATGTAGCAAATTATTCCAAGCCCTTCATCAGTTATTATAGAAAATTTCTCTATAGGCAATCCATTATTTCTAAAGACACATTTGGGAGTTAATTGTTATATTACAACTGCTGTTTATGCCCTGCTTATTGCATCAGAAATATGTGAGGGACAGCAACAGCAATCCTTATGTTCTCAGAAAAAAAAAAAAAAAGAAAAAGAAAAAAAAAAAGGCTAGGCATTAAAAATAACCCAGATAGTATCTTGAACTAAAATTCAACATACCTTTTCAATTCACAGCACAGAAACAGCATTGATGTTAGCACCTTATTGCAGTCTGGGAAAGATTTGGTTAAATCCTGTTTAATTGGGAGTATGTTATTTTAAAACTAAAGTATGTTAATCTGGCTGTTAGTATGCCTCCCAGCAGAGTGGAAACCTTGCCTGCATAAAACATGCACACACAAGAGCACACACCAGCCCTGCCCTTCCTGTTCCCTAGAAGCAATTGGCAGTAGAGCCAATTTTTTTTTTTTTTTTTTTAATATTATAAGCAGTAGACATGTATTTTCACTGTGCTGGAGACACAGTTCTACTAGCTCCAGCATTTTCTCCTGGATTTACACCCAAGTGAGCAGCTGGAGGCTCAGGCAACTGGGCTGCTCCAGGTTTCTGCTTTGCTCTGCAGATGGCTGGAACTTCAGGGAAGGACAGCTCCCACCCTGGACAATGGGAAGCAGGCTGGACTTCCAGTTCAAGTTCTGGTTTTGTCAGCAAAAGCAGAGCTGGTTGGGCTGCCAGAGAAAGCAAGAGGAAACACACAGCAGCTCTTGACCTGCTGCCTGGCACGGCACAGGTTCCTCTCTCTGGATCGGTCACACGTCGACATCCGGCACTGCCGAGCGCAACAGCTCCTGGCATGCTGAGGGTGAAGGTCCCAGAAAATGGACTGACATCAAAAACAACACCTGGACACTGAAATGCCTCACATCCTGGTGGGAGATTTCACTAAAGAAAAGCTCCACAGGTGAAGAGAATGCCTAAATTTAACAAAAATATTTAAAAAGCTTTTTTTTTTTTTTTTTTTTCCATTAAGTATTAGGCAAACAAGAGTTGGGGACAATATTCTTGAATTACAGTGCCTTCTGCTAATATTTAGATATATTACACCAGGTTTGTTCAGCGTTTGTGTTCTGGCAGAATTCACAATAATTTCAGTTTGTTTCCTTTCTCTTTTTTTTTTTT
>WAAG01071019.1:101457-112838 GCA_013390105.1 Tichodroma muraria | reverse complement strand
GGTACGGAGGAAGAACTGTCTGGGAGTCTGCCTGGTCCCTTAGACTGTGGGCATTGCCAATATTACAAATGTTAAAAGCAGAATTCTGACACCAGCCACAAGAAGAAAACTGTTATGGTTTTACTGTCTTTCTTGCTGGTCTTCTGTACAATAGGCACACGTATTCATGAAAACTGTGCTGTCTTTCCCCAGTGTTTCTTGCAGGATTAGTAGAATACTGAAGGCAAAATTACAGGGATGGTACCTTTTGCTGTTAATTTATCAATTTGCACAGGGATGTGGTGGTAGTGTATTTGAAAATCAGGTCTGGACTTTGTTCCTGAAGGCAACCTACCTACCAAATCATTTGCTGCTATCCTTACTGGGTTTCTGAGAGTGAGAAACAAATGCTGATGCAAGCTTGGGAAGGATTTAAGCTGTAATAAAGCTTGGAATGCTATAAAGATTCTTCATAATGCTGTTCTTAACCTGATCTCTCTGTCTTTCTTAGCAGTGAAGGAGACTGTCTCTGACAGTGATCTCTATGGGAGACTTTTTATAAACAGAGTTTTCCACATCACTGCAGACAAGATGTTTGAAATCCTTTTCACCAATTCTCACTTCATGCAGAGGTTTCTTAATTCCAGGAGTATAGTAGGTAATAAACTCTTCTCCCTTCTGTCTGTTACAAGCTACCGTGAAAATTTTTACCTCTGAGAATTGCTAAATAGAGCTAAGTTGAATTTTGAGTTTCCCCTTGCTTTAAAAGAATTTTTAAGCTTTAAAGTTTCACTACGAGAGAGGATATTTAAAGCTAGACTGTTGTTCCCCTAGGTATGTACGTTTTGGAGTAAAAACCTCATTTCAGTGCACCACAAAACTGCACCTTAATGCCTGAATTTTGAGTAGGTTATTAAGTTGATGCATTCTGTGGGGTATTTCTGATAACACTGTGTCCCCGAAACAGTGAAATTTGTACGGCTGGTACACAGGCAAAAATCATTGCATCCTCTGAAACGATACTCACAGGCTTTAATTTTCTGGATGAGTAAATTTCTTTCACTGAGACCGTAAGAACAGAAAACTGAGTCAAAAAAGGTAATATTTATTCAGTGTCAGCTTGGAAGGCAAAGTGGCAAAAGCTTTTGAAAATGCTGAGTGAATCTATTCAACTTTAAGCAAAGGGGAAATGACATTTTCATTTAATTGCTTATTCTTTTCTCCACCCTCAAGTCTCTTTCAGTAGATTCAGGCTCAGCTATTCAGGGCCTCATCTTTGTTTATTAGCAGACTACATGGGTATGGTTTTTCTTGGGAAAACCCCACAACTATTAGGAATCGGTTTTGTCTTTCCCCCTACTCCTGTTCTCAAACTGTTAAGACATGATAGGGCAGAGATAATGCCCTTCAGGTAACTTTTATGAGAGATTTTGCCTCACTTCTCACCTAGATGCTGTATCAACCCCTTGGAATAGAGACTCCAATGGCAATCAGCTGAGGACGTTGACATACACTGTAACGATTAATAATCCACTCTGTGGGAAGTCCACAACTGCAACTGAAAAGCAGGTACTGTGTGCACGTGCGTGTCTGTCTGGTGCCCTTTCAAGCAAGGGACAGGGTCAGCTCTGGTCTGTCAGAGTTCTGACTGTGGATTAAAGTTCAGTGAACTGAATGTGCATCAGCAGTTCAAACAGAGCATCTCTGATGGTGGCTTGCTGTCTCTCTCACCCTTACTGAGACAATGCTTATTAAATGAGATAGGCTTTCTACCTTTACAGGTGGCTGTAAAGTCCCACAAAACTTGTAGGGAAAAATGTAAATATCTCTTAGAAACTGAGGGGTGAAGAGGTGCAATTAGTCTTTCAGTGTCCACTTCTGGGCCCCCCAGTACGAGAGGTGAAGAGCCTAACAAAGGACCACTAAGATGATGAAGGGACTGGAGCATCCCATGTGAGAAATGGCTGAGAGCTGGAAGTGTTCAGCCCAGAGAAGAGAAGACTCAGGGGCATCTTAAAATTTATAGAAGTATCAGAAGGGAGGGTGCAAAAAATTCTGAGTCAGGCCCTCACCATCAAAGGCCACAGATTTCAGTGGTGCCCAGTGACAGGACCAGAGGTGATGGACACAAACTGAAACACAGATATTCCTTCTAAACCTCAGGAAACATTTTTTCACTGTGAGGGTGGCTAAGCAGTGGAACAGGTTATCCATAGAGGTTGTGGTACCTCCTTCCTTGGAGGTATTGGAAAGCCACCTGGACATGGTCTTGGGCAACTAGCTCTAGATAGTCCTGCCTGAGTTCTTGGACAGGGCAAGCACCAGAGGTGCCTTCCAGTCTCAACCCGTTTGTAGTTGTGCTTTGGGAAAGGTCTCAGAGAAGAGCTGTGGTCCTGAGGCAGTGGCCAGCCTCGCATCTGGTACTTGAGCTGGCAGTGGAGAAATCCTGCTGCTGCCAATGTTGGCTCTAGCAGGAGGCATCTTCTCTTTTCCCACCCCACCTATACTTGATATTCTCAACCGGTTTTTATAGTGGTTCTTCAGGCTTTCTCTCTCCTTGAGTTCACTTGGAGTTGGTTGAGCCAGCCTAAGGAATGCAGGCTGAAAGGGGGCGGGGGAAATTTGTGTACTATGAATATACCTTCTTAATTTTACTTTCTTTTATGATAGATCCTGCATAAGCAGAGCCAGAAAGGTCAGTCATATCAGGTGGATGCTGAGGTCCTGACCCATGACGTCCCCTACCATGATTATTTCTACACTGTGAACAGATACTGCATCAGCCGCACATCCAGTCACAAGTGCCGCTTACGGTGAGCCTGGGTGGTGCAAGGGGGGAGGGCAGGGGCCAAGGCAGGGATGTTCTGAGTTGATGATTAGTTAAAGATCTGCCAGCAGCACAGAGAAGGTCGTGTTCTCTTCTGAAAAATAAGCTTAGTTTATTTCTTGTCACACGTATGCTGTGCTTGGATCTCATTAATGCAGTGAGAAATTATCTGAGATGTTGACTCTGAGGTACAGAACTCATCTCCAGGACTGAACTGGGTCCTGGCCAGCCTTGTGGTTTTGAGTGCAGCTGTGTGAGTGGAAGAAATTGGAAAAAATTGAGATGTTTATTAGAATGTTTCCCAGACATCCTTGCTAAGGGCCTGCAGAGGAGAATGGTTTCACAGGAATGTGCAGGGAGGATAGAATGTACTTAATTTTGCAAGGAGGGTACTCGAGTGAACTCTGTCTAGATATGGAATTTCCTCTCCCATTTGTTGAAAACATTGGAAGTGATGCTGTCTTTAGTAAGAGCTTTTATCTCAAACTTAATCAGTACTCAGGAAAGGTTAGCAAGCCTGGATTCTATTCTGGCTAATCTCAGGCTATAAAACTACTGACAATTCCCTCTCTACTGGGAGAAGAAGGGAAGGAGGGTCCTTGAAAGACTGCTTTGGATTTTTTTTTTTTTTTTTTTTGAGTCAATCACTGTTCTTTGACACCTAGTCTTGTTTTTTCTGAGAGAGAGAAATACCTAGGTATGCATACTGCACAGAACATACATGTATAGAACAGAAGGCTCGTGGTAATGTTACAGCTGGCCTTACTAAACTGTGCTTAAAATGGCTCAGAAACTATTTGAAATTTTGTTATACCATACACAGTGGACTTACACTGATTTGGAAGATTACTTAAAAAATTGAAAAAAGTGTATTCTAAGATGGTCAATGTTCTGAAATCAAGGATTTCATCCTTTATGAAAAGCTATGGGATTCACTCAGTTGTTAGAAGCATCCCTCTGAAGGATTCTAGTCCAATTCATTTTTATTCTGGAAGCAGTATTGCTTAACTTGACCTGAGGAATGCATGGTAGGAATGTCATTTTCCTTTCTGTCATGCTCACAGAGACAGATTTTAATTTCTGTCAACTCAGGGTAGGATATGAACACTTGATGTACGAGTTGTGATAAAGAATTTCACTTTCTGCTATTGTAGTGCCCATGTAATATGTCACGTGTACACACACAAAGTAAAAATCATGACTTTATTATCTGGAAGCCTGAATCCTATTTTAAATGTATGTTAAAATGAGAACACTTCAGAGGGTAGAAATCATCTGGTAGTCTGAATCTGAAGGAAAACATTGCAAAATGTTTCCCACAATTTGGACATTTAGATTTTGATGCTTTAGTTAGAGATGTTGTCTTTGTTACTGTCTCTTGCATTTTTTTTCAATGAAAGTGCTTCCCAGATGGAGAGCGATGGCAGTTCCAGTTGGTTTTTCAGATTTTAGACACAAGTTGGAGGCCTGCTTCTGATAAGAGTTTTCTGCTATAACTGTGCTGCCTAGGAGAGCACTCTTCCATTATTGCATTCTGTTTGCTAGGGTTTCTGCAGAAGTGAAGTACAAAAAACAGCCCTGGGGCCTTGTCAAGTCTGTAATTGAGAAGAATACCTGGGGAGGAATACAGGAAAACTTCAAACAACTTGGTGAGGCATTTTCTTCTTTGGAAATGCTGGAGTAAGGAAGCTATCTTTGCTGTGTATGCTTTTGTGTCTGTCAAACCTGGCTCTTCAAAGAACAGCTTGAAAAAAAGGCAACACCTAAGCAGTCTTGAAGACAGAACTTCCTGTCATCAATGTATCTGCCAGTTCCAGGGTATGGAAGAAGCCTTGTGGCTAACAAGGGGCTGTTGTATACCTGGCCATAATTGCTTTCAGAAAGAAACATGAGGAGCAGCAGGAAGGCTGTTATTCTCAACTGCATGAGCTTATCTCTAAGAATTTCCTTGACTGTGCATATGAGAAGAGAAGCCGTGGCACTTGGCAGGCTCCATGAATGTCTGTTCACAGCCTGGCCAGCCACTGCTGCAGGCTCACAGTCTAACACAATTCCTAGTCCCAGTCTTAACAGTGTCTTGCAGTGCTCTTCAACCTGCTGTCTGGCATGGCTGTGAACAATCCTGCCTGGGCTGAGTGTGTACCGTCTCTGCAGAGTGTTCCAAGTGCCCTCTCACAAATAGAACAGGGGTGGAGGTCAGGGTGTTGTTTGCCAGTTACCTGCTTTTAAGTTCATGTGCTGGAAGGTGTGCTTGTTCCTCTCACTACCACTTTGCATATCTCACAATTTGTCTTCAGCTTTCCAGTTTCCTTTTTGACAGTTCAGTAACCTTATTTTTTTCCATTGCAGAATCAGATCTCCTTATGGAGGAATATGCAATTAATCAATCCATAGAAGACTCTGGGAAATTACTTGCTCTGAGACGAAGGCGACGCACTTTACACCGGGGTTTGGCAGAATCACTTCCCAAACGCTCTTCCCAACATTCCTCTGGTGACATGGGAGTAGAGTCCCAGGGCAGCTTAATAGGTAGGAATTTTTTATATCAAGTGTTTTCCAAAAGGTATGTTCAAGAAAGCATAACTCTTAAAATAGTGCAAGAGCAGCACTTTTGTGTATATTACTCTTGTCTGTGATAGCAAATGCTTTAACAAGTTCAAGCTTCTTCAAGCTTGCATAAAGTAGATTTGGAGCATGCATGATCACTTTCATCATGAGTATCTCATGAAATTAAGCCTAATACCACCTTCAGTTTTAAAACAAACAAAAATCAACCAAAATCTTAAATACTGCTCTGTGTCTGCAAAGGATTGAAAATGAGATTGGATCAGGAAAAAAAATAACAAACTTGATTCTTGTAAAATCTCTGATAAATTGCTTTTTATCTTCAAATAACTGTGCACACAGGTCATGAGTTGGTTAAATTTTGCCACTTGCCTCTTGTCCCTGTCATCTCAGTTTTGGTTATTTATTTTTAATGAAGACTACTTAAGTCTGATTCCCATATGCTTCTGTGATTTCTGGATCACTGAAGCATTTCTTGCAGTTTTACTGCCCTTGAGCACAACAGACTTGGCCACCAGCATATACAATATTAGCTTCAGCTAGAGAGATGAGGAACATCTGTGCACTAGTTTGCACCAGGGAGTGGTGGATTCCATGGCAGATGTTGAATTGTAAACAGTGAGGTAGAAGCAAGTACACTTCCCTAAAGAGGGAGACAACACTGAATATAGATAGCACTGAGAGAATATTTGGATCAGCAGCATATGTAAAGGACTCTATGTGAAATTGCTTCCTAATTACTTAATTTTGCTCTTGTTGCTCCACCTTTTCAGATGAGTGTGTCTCTCAGTGTACACTGCAGCTTTTATGTATGTCTTTTGTCCAGGGCAGGATGTGCAAAATTAATTGTATTTAAAGATCAGTGTGCCCACAGGTGCTCAGTTTGGAGAGAACGCGCACACTGTCGCTCAGTGTCTGATCCCTGTTGCCTGAGGAATAGCAGATGGCCTCTTGAAAGGCTGTTTTCAGGACAATAGATTAACCAAGCCAGTAAGGATGGGACAAGTTACAGTAAAATGTGACTGACACTGGTTGTCAGAAAGATGAATGTGAGCAGGAGAACAAGTGGGAGAGAGCTGCTTTGCAGCCTGCTGTGTGACTAGCAGCACATATTCATGCTAGTAATGGATGGACTGCAACCTTCTCAGGCTATTCAGGTTTAGTGTGACATGACCCAGCACTGTTCTCCCCAGCAGTGGTTAGGGGGAAATCTGATGAAAGGACCTGATTATTCATCTAGCTTCAAAGAGAGGACTGCAAAAATGCCTTGGTCAATGTTGGCAGTGATCCTGTGCACCTACATGACCTGATTTTTTTTCCATCAGAAGTTGTTGAGCTATTCTGTGTGAAGTGCTGGGCACTGACATGTATCTATCTGCAGATATCCTTTAGGAATGTTCTTTAGTACTTTTTAACCTCCTTCTCTTCCATTCCCTGTAGGAAGGAAAAGAGATGCAGTAAGTAGGACCACCACCATCATTGTAGTAATGAGTGTCTTGTAAGTACTCGCATTAAAATGTTGCTTATCTCAAGATCATCTTGGGTTTTATTTGTATTTGTTTCTCATTTGCATGTTAAGATTGCATGTAGCATGATAAACTAATTTGAGTGGAACGTGTGGGTATAAAAGGGGAATGGATTGACTTGGAAATGACATGCAGGATGAAAATGCTGACTTGTCAAACTAGTCTACCTTAAAGGTTTTATTAGATCTGATTCTACTAAAAAAATTAAGTCTAGGATCTACTAATTCCTAATTTTAAAAGTTCCAAGAAGAGATGCTGTTGTTATTTCTGTTTGCTATTACCCAGCATAATGGTAACTGCTAAGAATTGTTCAGATAAGTACCAATTTTCAGTATAGTGCTGCCTCACACCTTTTTTCTCACAGGATTCTGGGAGGATTCTGTTTCCTTAACTGTCTTTAACCATGATCTTGTGTTTGTAGCATTGCAACTGAAATTGTTACAAAATTTGATTTTTGTTCTCTTCTCTTTACAGTTTGCTGCTCTTGGTCTTGCTGAATATAACACTGTTCCTCAAACTGTCAAAGATAGAGCATGCAGCTCAGTCCCTTTATCATGTCCAGCTTCAGGAGGAAAGCTCTTTGAAGTAAGTTGAATTCACAATCTTTGCTTGCTTTCTTCTTCAGCTTCTGTGCGAATCTGATCTAAAGAAATAAATTATAAACAATGAAATTCAGTGGCAGGTTTTCAGAAGTGGCTGGGGCTTGCTGTACTTCTGCAGTCTATCCTGAAATCCAGTGACATGTCTGACTGCATCTTGCAGTAATAAATTTCTCCTTTGACAAGCTGTTTTGGGAAAAAATGTTAACCTTAGTTTGCATTTATCAGCCTGCTGTGACTCATCTTCTGTGAATATCATAGTGCTGATCACAGAACTGAAGTGTTCATCCTGTGTGGACCAACATGTTCTCAAAAGGAATGTTCAAGATTCGTTTAGCTTTTTAGCTTCTTTCTGTGAGTCTCCTACTAAATCTCTCCTTCATAAACTTCCACATTAGGTGCCTTTCCTACTCAGACACAGAAAGATGTTGCTTCCTCTTGAGTACATATCAACAAAAAAGTTAAAAACCATATCCTGATGTTGAGTCTGGAAGGGATGTGGGGACCACCCATAGTGACCATCTCAGAACTGGTTAGAGCAATTTTCTTCATAAGAAAGATCTTTCTCCCCTAGGTGTGGACCTTACGTTGTAAATGTAATGTGAACACAGTTTTTTCTTGGTGGTGGCTGTTGCCTGCAAACATCTGAGGTACTAGCTTCGAAAAAACAGGGATTGGAATTCAACTACAGGCAGCTTTTTATGTGGATTTTGTAAGAGGATGCTTTTAGCAATGGCAGAGCAATGGTGACAGAGAACAGTTGCTTTTAAAAAGACATTGAGGTGCTTGCTTCATGTTTCTGATGTAATCTTAATCTTTTTCAGCATATCCCCAGAAATTGTATCAAAAGAGGAGATACCTCAGTATGATAAGGAACAGGTTAAACATGTGAAGGGAGTTTTAAGAGACTCAATTGAAATGCTTGAGCAGGTAGGTCTGAAAATCCTTCCTGGTGATGCTCTTGTTTCTCAACAACTCAAGTTTTCTCCCTTGTGTTATCATAGCTTTTGTTTGATGTAGTCTGGTGCTAGATGAAGTTTTCTTGATCTGTTTTGCCCTAGGCTTGAGTTTAGTTAATAGGCGGTGCTTATGTTTCTGATGTTTTGGGTTGCTTTGGTTTTTGTTTCTTGGAGTGTTGGGTTTTTTTTTGATTGGTTGGGTTTTGTTTGGGTTTGTTTTTTGTTGTTTGGGTTTATTTTTTGGTTGGTGTGGGGTTTATTTGACTAAGATGTAAGTACCCATGTCAATTTTCTTAAACTTGTCAAGTGCTTAAAAGATGTGTTAATGCAGTTCTGAATCATGACAAAGCAAAGACTGGAGTATTTCAAAACAGATTCCCTTTTCTAAGAACGCTCATATTAAGATTTGTGAAGTGTTTTCTCATCTTGTTATGGGGTTTCTTCATTTGGCTTTATCCTGACATTTGCTCCCCACTCTTCTTCCAGATATTGGCAAGAGCTTCACTTAGCATTGGTATCAAGGGCCACCTAATCTCCAGTGAAAAATAAATAATTTCTGCAGACCATATGTTTCTGAGAGGCTCCATAGAAGATAATTGTCCTTCACAGTATCTTAAAATTTCAGGCTCTTGTATACTACATACACACAAAAAAAAAAAAGTTGAATACTGTTGAGTCTCTCTGATCCTGAAGTCCATGACTGTTAAATCCTTACAATCCCTAGGCTGAAATTTCAGCTCAGTAGCTGAAGGACAGTAAATTAATGCTTTAGTTTTTACTTACTACTCAGGAATGTTCTGATTTTAACTTCATTTATTAAATCTTAAAATGCATTGGAATAAATTATTAGTTTAGGAAAGCTGAAAGGGGAGTTCACATATACCTTTCTCCATCCTTTGCTCTTCATGCACTGAACGAGGTTAGAAAAAGAGGCCATTTTTTATACTCCTTGTCTAGAGGTGTCTTTGCACTTTCAACTGCTATTAATCTATTAATTAGTCACTTTGATTGCAACTTGAAAAAGCCTGAGTGCTGGAAGTTTCACTTTAGAGACAAAGTTTTCTGGTTTCCATGCCCTTTTATTTTCTCTGCTTACTATCCAGATAATTCCTAATTCAGAAGTGCTAAGTGCTTTTTGAACACGCAGTGTAAAAAAAAAAAAAAGAAAAGCGAGAATTTAGTCACCTTTTTCATCCAGAATAACACTTTTTGTCTGAAAGTCCTGACACATCTTAGTGCTTGCTACCTTGTGTTTTCTGAGAGTTGTCAATAATCTAAACACATTTTGTGCACCAAAATGCACTAGGAGGAGGGCCAGGTATTAAAAAGAAAATTCATGTTGTGCTGCCATGTTCCTTGGAGTATTTGCACTGAACATCATCTGTAACTAAAAATGAGTGGAGTGGTTTATCTTCTGTGCTGTTGTCTGGTGAGGTGTTAAGACTTTATCATCCTGGACTGTTAGTATTTATAAACTCTGTAGAGTGTAGCTGTTAGGAGAGCACAGTAAGCCAACTGTTTATGGAAACAGGGAGGAGGAAATCACATGAAATCTTTAAAAGAAAAGGAGGAGGGAGACTTTATTTTCCTGATAGCACTCACCCATGCAGGAGACTGACTTGAGTAATTGGTGGGGGGGGATGATTGTATCTTCACAGTTGAAGATTTCCCTTTCCATGCTCCAAAGAAGCTTTGACCACTTGAACAGGACACAGAGCAGCAAGACTGAGAGTTAATAGCCACATCAGCTTTTCATTCAAGACGTCAGAAGAACAGATGTGTGTGAGGACTTGTGGGGTAGGGATTGTAGCTGTCTCCTCTGGACTCTACCGTTTAGCTCAAAAGCTGCACAGAATAAAGGTTTGTGGAAGAAGTAAGTCGGGTCCTGCGTTGCCGTGGCTGGGGAGTCTTGTCTGTCCTGCCAGCCTTCTGCCCTGGGGAGTCTCAATTCCAAACAGTGCCGAACTATTGGATCCATCCCATGGTGAGTGAGCGAGGGCTGTTGTACTGCTGGTGAATGGATCTGAACATTTCAGAGGGGGGAAAAACACCCTCAGCAGAGAACTGGGCTTGTCTCTTACGAAATTGCAGTTTTTTACATCAATGTAGAAAATGACCATCAGTGAAGAGTGTTTTGGGAGGAAAAAGAATGTTAGTGGATTCACAGCCACAGGATCTTCATAGGCTTTTTTTAGCCACGGGGACCTTGTGAAACAAGTCACCCTCTTAAGGATGAATGTGCTTAAGATTAATTAACAGGAATGGGTTTGATACCTCTTGCATACTGCAAGCTTTGGCAGGCTGCCTTCTGCCATATGTTTCCAGCTCTCGCAGAGAAATTTCAACCCTCGGTGTTTTCCCTCCGTCAAGGGCTGTGCTTCAGCGTGGTGTGCCCACTGATGATGAAACACCTTTTCATGAGCTTCAAGCGTTTTCTGAGCAGGTTGCGGGAAAGAAGATGAATACGGAGGGAAAAATCCAAGAAAATGCAAGGGCCCCGTCCCTCGAGGCTGGGCCGTGTTTGGAGGGCAGCGCTGGCTCGGGCGGCGCTCGGCCCGTCGGGCAGCGGTGCGCTCACGCAGGGTGTGGGGCAGGGAGGGGGTGCGGGGTCGCTTTGGAGGTGCGCGTGGCGAGGCTCTTCCCGGCCGCCCGGCCGTTCCCGGGCCCCGCCGCCGACACCTGTTGCGCTGCCCCTTTAAGGCAGGTGCCCCCGCGTGACGGCNCCGGCGCGGCCGGCGCAACCATCTGGCGGCGTGCTGCTGCGACTGCGAGGAGCTGGACGACGGCTGCGACAGGTACCGGCTCCGCGACCCCCGGGGGCCGCCCGACTGCGGGACGCCCTCCCGGCGTCGCCGTCCCCCGCGGGGACGCCGCCCTGAGGGCGGGGGCGCCGCGCCCCGCTTCCCGGGAAACTTGTCGGGAGAGA
>WAAG01071019.1:87589-101401 GCA_013390105.1 Tichodroma muraria | reverse complement strand
GGGCGGGGGCCAGGGGGCGGGAGCGCGGCTGCCCCGGTGCCAGCCGGCGCTGTGCTCCCCCCGCTCGCAGGTGGCTGATGTGCAAATCCCTGCCCCCGGGAGCGCTGGAGAGGATCGCCGACACCGTCGCGGACCGGCTGCGGGTCCCCTGGTTCTCGGGGGCCGTGAAGATCAACGTCAGCCTCGTGCCGCCGCTCGTCCTGCTGCCCGTCTTCCTCCACGTTGCCGCCCTGCACTTCCTGCTGGGGCTGATCGTCCTGACGTCCCTGCCCGTCGTGGTGCTGTGGTATTACTACCTCACCCACCGGAGGAAGGAACGGACTCTCTTCTTCTTGAGCCTGGGGCTCTTCTCCTTGGGATATATGTACTATGTGTTTCTTCGGGAGGTGGTTCCCCGGGGTCACGTGGAGGATTCCCAAGTGGTCGCTCTCACGTGCGGGTTAATTCTTATGCTTGCAGCCCTGTCTCGAGCCAAGAAGGACCCTGGCTACCTTCCCATCCCTGCAGGCAACGAGGAGCCATCGCACCAGGGTTTGCCCAACAGAAGTGTTAGGGGAAGCTCCAGCGGGCTCCCTGGCATCTCAGGTGCTGCCAGCAGTCGCGCTGTGAATGGCGAGGCTAAAGGTTATTGCAGAATGTCAGCTGAGCAGCCAGAAGGTGTGAAAAAGGACTGGTGCACTAAATGCCAGCTGGTCAGGCCAGCCCGAGCAGGACACTGCCGGCTTTGTGGCCGGTGTGTGAGGAGACTGGACCATCACTGTGTCTGGTAGGTTTTGCACTGCTGAGGCTCCCTGTGTTCTCTCTCCGAGTTCCCTTCTTTCTAAAGTCAGCTTCTTTTTTTGCTGTCCCTGGCAAATACAGTTGCTTTTGCTATGTGCTAGACCTTATGACGCTGTTTAAATACAAAAAGCTTTGTATTTACCATTTAAAAGAACAGTTAGAATAACTGTTTATTCTAAGTGGGCTGACCTGATAGCTGAAAGCTTCTACAGCATACTTCAGAACTGCCTTTACTTCTCTACTGTTTTTCATTGGTTTGGGGTTGTTTTCGGTGTGGGTTTCCTTGGATTTGTTTTTTTTTCTTTAGGCTAGATCTGTGTAGCACTAGCAATCCTGCTGTTAAGTCGCATTAGTTGCTCTCCTAGGGCAAGGGAACCCAAAGCTGCCTTTTGGGTGTGCATGAGGTGTTGAAACCAAGGGGCAGTAGGGTATAATGTGTATCAGCAGAGGATACTACCCTTGCTAAAAATTTGAGGCAAACAGTCTGCTGCTGTTACCCTACAGGTCTATTGTCTTGTATTTGTAACTTTTCTATATAAAGTTATAAAGCTCTTTGAACATTTTTCCAAGTTCTTAGCCTGTGTCAACTGGAAGCACCGTGGAAATCAAGTTCTCTGACAGCTGGGGGAGGGAGAAGAAATAGAAGACGGTTTCTTGTCGTTTTTTAAGCAAAGTAATCTCTTCTTTCCTTTTGGAGGATTAACAGCTGCGTAGGGGAGCAGAACCATCAAGCTTTCATCCTTGCACTCTCCTTCTTCATGCTCACTTCTGTGTATGGGATTACCTTGACCCTGCACACCATCTGTAGGGGCCGAACTCCGTTTGTGGCATTGTTCTACTGCCCCGGGGCCTATTCTGACTACAGGTGAGATGTCTGTCTGGGAGAGAGCTGGGGTGGGAGCAGGCTTGCTCAGGCGGCTTAGCTCCTGTTCCTTGTTCTGCTGGCTGTCAGATCTGAACACAAAGTGCTCCCTAAAAAACTCTAGAGAGCAAAGATGTGTCTCTGCTTTCACCAAGGTGGGCAGCATGAGACTTGGAGAGAGCTCGCTATTTATTTGGAAAAAGTCGAAGGAGCTAGGATTCAAAGTATTTATTGTGCTATGTATAAATGTACTTTTAAATATGTATGCCTCCCGACGCAGATAATGGTCTGACAGCCTGGAATCCTCACGCTCTCTCTCCCTCTTATTCCTCACTATTTATCTAGTGACTGTCCTCCAAGTTATCTGCCTAGAAAGTGCCCTGTCTGGCAGGGAAGGTGGTGGGAGCTGTTGGACGTGAGTTCAGAGACCAGCGGTACCACAGATGTACTGCTAGTACACAAGTGACTCTTCCTTCCTCTATTCCATCTCATGACCTGTAGAGTGAGGGCATCCTGGGGTCCTTGAATAAGGCTCGAGCAGCATTACAGCAGGAAGAGTAAAGAGCTAGGTTGTGTGACAGCAGTGTGCAAGAGTAGCTCTGGTAGCAGTAAAAGCTCTCATTAAGTAAGCCCTGAAGCTTTAATTTTGAGAAAGCCTTTAAGGATTATCTGATGAAAGCAGCAAAGTGAGATCACTGTGGCAGATGTAGACAGGGATTTGAAAGGATAGTGATTACCAGGGAAAGTCACTTTAAAGCAGCTGCTCCAGTACTAAATGGCTTTCTTCCTATCTTTTTCCCTGCTGCCAGCTCTGCTCTGTCGTTCACCTGTGTATGGTACTGTGCCATTGTAACAGCTGGCATGGGATACATCCTCCTTATCCAGCTGTTGAACATCAGCTACAACGTGACTGAGAGGGAAGCTCGGCTGGCTCTGCGGGACAACACCGGGCGCAGGCTGCTGGGCGGGTTAGTGGTAGACACTGGCCAGTATAACAGGGGACTCCTGTGCAACTGGGGCCACTTCCTGAGCCTGGGGTCTTCTCCTCCACAGCGCTCTGCCGAGGACATCGTGTGACACCCCTCTTTCTGCAGATGGCGTTGTCGTGGCTCACTGACTTTGTTTAGCAGGGGAGCAGCCCCTCCCACCAGGACTGCTTCCTCGCACAACCTTTCCTCGTGGTCAGTGTGGGGGCTGTCTCCTCGCTGACAACACCAGATGTTTTCCCTGGTGGAGTGGTTCTTCACGTGCTGTCAGCCAGCAATAGGATGCAGAAAGCAGTAAGCCATATGTGCAGATGGGGAGAGGAGGAAGGAGCCTGCTGCCTTTTTCCACTGTGGGAAACAGCAAGAAGAGCACAAGGTTTTGAGAACTTCAGTTTCCCTTAGATGTGAATACTGCCATCAGGAGGAACCTGCTGCTGGGCTTGAGAGAGTGCACTGGTTCCTGCAAAGGTTAAGGAATCCCTGGGTTTCAACTGGCATTTTGGAGATGTCAAAAGAGCGAACTTTGGATACAGGTGACAGATGGACTCCTGCAGAAACCAGGCTCTTTGGCTAAAAGAGACTGTCTAGGCAGTCACTGGGCAGCGCTCTCCTCTCTGGTGCATTTATTTATTTATTTTTATTATCTCTGATTCCATCCAGCTGTGTTCATGCTTCTATTAAGTGCCTTTGTGAGCTATATTCCTGTAGAATTTGTAAGATTCCTTTACCTCTTGACGCCTAAAGTTGTTATTCCATCCCTGTCCGTCTAAACGAGTCAAAAGAGATCCCATTGTTCTTTCTGCAAGCCGGGTCTGTATTGGTTCGAAGGCTTTGCTCTTCTTCCTCAAAGTGTTTCTGCTCTGGTTATGGGTTGTGACATGTGACAGCAGGTAAATACACCGAGTAAGGAGTTTTGAAGCAGCATGTAACAGTGAACTCTGAGCGCAAAACAAGAGTGCTGTCTGTCTGGTGTAATTTTACGGAAGTTACATTTATCCTCTGTCTATGGGAGAAGGGAGTCTGTGGGAACGTAGGCAGTTCTGCTAGCAGCATGCTTGCTAGGTAACATCTTGGTTGTGTTGCTGTTAACACAGTGATCTTGTCTCCTCTCAACCCTGGTTACTTTGGAGCTGCCTGACTGTAGATCTGTTTTCTCAAGCCAAGAAGCCAAGGAACAGATCAACCCTAAGGTACATAGGGAAAAGTAGAGGATGTGTTGGAGGTGTTTGTTTTTCAGATAGATGACCTGTACTGGCAGGTGAGTGAACCTGTTAAAATGTGCTCTGCAAGAGTGCCGTTTTTTCCTCATCCGCCTGCAACTTTATTATGGCCTAGACTTGAGCTTCAGTCAAGATAACAAGATTTTGGTGGCAGTGGTTTCTGGATTTTGTGGATGTGATTTTTTGTTGCTTTTTGTTTTAAACCATTTCTGTATGCTGTGGGCCCTCCAGTAATAGGAAGGGTCTGGCTGACCAGGAAGAGCTGGGGACCGTGGCACAAGAATTTTACAGGTTGGGCCTAAGGTGCAAAAGCAGAAACAAGAGCTTTGTCCTAGCTATGGTGTTTTCAGATGCGTGCAGCATGCATGGATCATGCCTGCCCCTGAGTGCACGGGCACGGCAGGCAGCTGGGGGATGTTGGGCAAGTGATGCACATTCGCTGTGCTGCTCTGCAGTAGCTTTGAAGAATGGATGGATGGTGCATGGTGCCAAAAGCAAGCAGGGTCGGGGCTGTCCCTTGGGATCCCTGCCATATTTTTTGTGAGTGCTCCTCATGACATGTCCCAGTTTTAGGTAAAGACTGTATCCCTCTTTGCACCGTTTGGTTTCCTCAAGTGGCAAGTCCTTTTTATAACCGGCAGATAATTGAGGAGGAGCTGCATTTGGAATACAGCTGTACAGTTACTGAATTTTCCTTATTTCCTTTTGCCCCTTTTCATCCACTGAGCAGTTCTTTACAAGGAGGTAAAGGGACGGCTCTTTTGCTTCTTCCTCTAACCAAGAACAGTAGGAGGTTCTGACCACTTTTCTTGACCCTAATATGAATAAAAAGGTACCCAGCTGGACTGTGCAAAATACTCCTTTATGAACTTCTGTTTGGAGCTTGAAGCCTGATCCTAGGAGTTGAGATTGAGACAAAGTTGCTTCCACTTGAGTTGTCTGTCAATGTTTCCATGGCACATATGTATTTTGTGATGCCTGCTGAGATGATGTTGAGCTTGGCAGCCCTGGCGATAAGGATGCTGTGGGCTAGCAGGATCTTCTTAGATCTTATCCTGCTGGCACTGAGGAAGATTAAGGCAGAAAGACCTCCTGGGCTAAATAAACCCCTGCAGTGGAGACAGCCTATTTGTCCATCCCTGTGTGCTGCATGCACAGGAATTAATCATGCACCCACGGACTGAACAAGCTCTGGGAGCTTTTGCAGGTTTGAGATAAGTGATTTCTTAGTCCTGCTACTCCTGGCTGGGAGAAGGCAGAGCAGATCGCAGGGCGCTTCCCTGGCAGCGCTGACCCTGTGGTGCTCACTTGTTCCCACAGGCAGAGATTGCACCTTTACTGCTTGTCTGTCACTGTAGCCTTGTCCCTTGTCTCTCAGTGAGCTCTTAGTGACTGGGAGGTTTTCATCTGAACTGCTTACACAAAAATTTTTTCCGGGCTGTTCTCCCAGGCAGTGTCGAATTTGGAGTGCAGACCAGGAACAAAGGACCTGAGACTAATGTAACCATTCCATACCTTGGTCAAACATGCTCCAGTAGAGAGGGGGTGAAGTGCTAAAGTAAATTTCATTTTTTGCACTGGCTCCAGGGGGAACTGAAACCATTCAGGTACTAAAGGGTTGCAAGGATCAGCTATTTTTCTAGGAGGAAAATGCAGTGCTGGTTCCTCAGTGAATAGGAAGTTCAGGTGGCTGTTATCTGCATAGTAATGGTGACTGTTTCTTTAAGGCATTGCATTGGTTTGCCTCTTCTTCCTGATAGGATTTGCTTTGTGAATGTGTTGGGAGATGAGAAGCATAAAGTAATAGGATATTTAAAAGGCATCTAAATGGGCGGAAGAGTTTCAATCCCTTCAGATGCATACTTGGGAACTCTCCTTTTAACATCCCTCACAATTAGCAGGAAACTCTTGGAGGGTAATGCTCCCTTTGCAATTATAGCAAGAGCAAACTGTTATGATCTGGTGTGCTCAGGAGCAGTTTCTTTTCTGAGTAATCTCCTGCTGAGCTTGGTACTGACCGTGCTGGTAGAAAAACGTTAAAATCTGGGCATACGGAGTCAGTCCTTGGGCTCCCTGTGTTAGTAGCTGCCTAGATCCATGCTGCCTGGGAATGGGAGCACTGGGAGCAGCCTGCATGTGACAGGGGACTTGTGGGCTACGTGTGGCCTTCAGGCAAGGATCAGTGTCTCACCTGTAAAGCAGTATGCCTGGAAGTGCAGTAAACAGCACCCTGCTGCCTCTTGAAAGTTTTCCCTGTGTGTGAAGAGAGGACTTAAAGTTGAACAAGAGCAGGGAAGGATTTTGGTAATAGCCAGCCTTGATGCTTTTCCACCCAGACTTTAGGAGTTAGTTTATCTCACTTTATCCATGACCTTTTAAGAGGCGTTTGTTGTTTCACAAATAGTGTGGACTTCTGCAGACCAGGCAGCTCTTAGGGGGCCAGAGTTCTGGTGTTGCTGGTGTTGTAGTGTTACACCCTCTGTGTCCAAATGCCATCACCCCACTGTTTGGTGTCTGTAGTAGGAACAGTGCACCATTAGATACAGCCTCTAAGGGTAGCTTAGCACTCTTTAACTGTGTCTTCCTGCATTGTGCTTTTTTGTAGGCGAGTCACAGGTCCCCACATCGACTGTTTCTCCATTTAACTTGTCCTCAAATGACAAAAGTCACTGGTGAGCCTGAGCTGGAGCTGCTTGTGACTCCTAATCACATTTCAGCCTTCATGCTATGATGGTGCTTTTTTTTCCCCTTCAAAGTAGGTTGCTTTCAAGTGTCTTAATGAAACCATTTGCTGTAAAATTTCTTCTGAAGATAAAATGGATACTGCCTCATTGCCTAATGTCTTAATAATGTGCTTGGTTTTTTCCTCCTATATGAATGTATATTGCCTCATTAGGGCAGGAAGTGTGTGTGATTATGGATGTGTTTTCCTGTATTCTTTTCAGTGAAAGCTTCTACAGTTACCTAGGATTTTTTTTTTTTTTTTTTTTTTTGCCACTGCCAGGATGTTTGTGCAGCAAAAATCTGTCTGCAGACAGGTGAGGTTCTTTCTGAAATGTGGCAATTCAACATCCCAAGATCTTGTCTTTATGGAATTCTTCTAATGATAATGTGAAGAGTGATGGGCTCTGGAAGAAAGTAGAAAGTATTTTTGTTTTTTAAATGTGAATTCTAGGAAGAAACTTTGTGAAATATTTGTGAGCTTATTTGAAGAGACTGATGTGTGTATGTTTGTGTCCATTTTGCATCATATTCAGTGTTTCCAAATGGGTATCAAATGAATCAAAATAAATTAACAGAAATGATGTGTGGAGTGGCCTGTTGATTTATGCCAACACACGCAGGCAAGCCAGATGATCAAAAGCTGCCACTATCTCATGGCTATTCACCTGTGAGCTGGACTTGGGAATAAGGGAGCAACAGGCTAAGGAAAACTTGGGAAACAAATATTCTTCCAGTTCTGCAAAAGTTGACCTTTGGGTTTGTTGGTACTGAGATGAAAGAGAGACCTGCTGGTAGTTCTCAGCTGACATGCTGAGAACTGCATCCCAGAAACTCGGGATATTCCCTCATGGTAGGAGTTTGAATAGGGACCTTTCATCCTGTGAGCAATGCATCAGTATCTGAGCAGGTTCATGGCCTTTTTCTTGTGTCTTGCCTTCTCACTGACACCTGCCCACATAATAAACCCAGAACCCCAAAAAGGAACAATCTCTTGCTTTAAACCCTTTCTAAGCCGTATTTGGAAATGACATGGATATTCTCCTTGTAGATAGTGGGAAGAGATGTAGCCTTTAATTCTGTTGGTATCTTGGGACAGCTGCTGAAATGCAAGACAACTTCTAATGAGTAGAATCACAGGTGCCTTTGATCGCTCCAGAGCTCTGGGTAGTACTTCTGTCTGCTGTTCAGCTGTTTCTGTTTGAAGATATCTTTGCACTGCTGACAACAAGGACCTTCCAGCAGGGTTTTAGTTGGATGAGACTGGTGTTTGCAGAAGGGTGTCAGACTTGGACACCCAAGCATGAACAGCTTTGTTAACTCCAGTGCTGTTGATGGGGACACAAGAAACTTCTGTCTCTTCCTAGTTTGTTTTTTTTTTTTCCCTGTTGTGGCTTGCTGTGCTGGCCCTGCAGGGTAGGGCCATGCCTGGAGTGGCAGCTCGTGTGCTGGGAAGACCAAGGTGCACTGCTGGGGCAGGTGCCCATAATGGGATTACAGGTCTGCAAAGATGTGGGCTGTGGATCACACTGCAGTGGTCCATGGACCCCCTCCCAGGCTAACTGTTGTCCCTCCCTGCCCAGGGGGAGCAGAGGAAATTGTTTAATATTTCAGGCACTCTTTCAGATCTAGTTTGTGCAGGGACTTGGACTTGGAAGTGACTGGAGTACAGATTCAATGACAAGATGTATTTCTGTCATTAAGGTTTTTGGGAAACTGTAAGAACTCTGTCGGGCAGGGATGTCGGTAGAGGATGGGGAGTTTGCAATCACTTCAAGGTTCTGTATTTGCTGTTGTATTGCAGTAGAAGTCCTACCCCCACCCCTGTGCAGGAGAACGAAAGCCTGGCTGTGCAGCCACCTCCCTCTTTTGCTAAGAAAAGCAAGGAGCTGACAGGCAGGAGTGTGCCTGAGCTGTGAGTGTGGGCTGATGACCAGCATTAAGGCATTGACATCTGCATCTATGGTGGAGCTGGAGGAATGCTCTGGCACAGCTGCAGGCTGAAGATGTTTCCTTGGTCTGACAAGCTCTCTCATACCACCCTCCTGTGGGAGCCTCAATTTGCAAAACACTAACATTGTGCCAGGGATTTTAGAGGTATCCTGTGCATCATCTGGCATATCCTTGCTTCTGCCAAGGAGGTATGAGTTTCAGCCAAGTGTGGGGCAGTAGGGAAGTCAAGAAGCTTCGCATCTCCCTTTTGATTTAGACCATGTTCAGTATGAATTTGCCTGATCCCTGAACATCTTCCCTATCCCTCAGCTGGATCTAGCTGAGGCTTCAGCTCTGTGCTTGCACTGGCAGTAGGCCAGGGCTGTCAAAGCACAGCTCCTGGATCTTCTTTTGGCTTCTTGCTGCTGCAACTGTCCAACCAAAGAGTATCTTGTCAGGAGAATCCTTCAAAGCTATTAGGAATAGAAGGAAACCCTGGAAAGTGAGGGTATTGGAGGCAAAGGACAGTTTCCAAAGTGTTGACCGTGCTTCAAGTTCTTTGGAGGCAACTAAGCTACGCATAAGAGGCATGATTTTCATGGTGAGTGGGCACTGAGATGCGTGGGAGCTGTGGGCTTTGAGGACAAAATGTGCATTGCTGGGAAAGAATCTGCAGTTTAGTAAACTGGATACACCCCTGAGTAGCCTGTGGTTTGGGGTACCTTTTTAGCTGTGCAAGATGTAAATTCAGTATGTACCCAGCCTGTTACTAGGGTCATTTCCAGGCTGTGTGTGGGCACATCCACTCTACTGCTACAAACTCCTGTTCCTCCCCTTACAGCTGCAGCATGTCCTGTCTCTGGCTGGCTGGAATGCTGCGTTCTCTCCAGATGAGTTGCCTTCTCTCTGTCACCTTTTGTCCTTTGGGTCACTATTCTCTTTACACTGTAAATCCAGGTGGAAGGTGGGCCAGATAGCTTCCTTGCTGTGTTCATTGTCAAGCCCCAGTAGGGAGGAAAATACCAGCAGAAAAATGGGAGTATAAGGGCTGATTCAGGAGTTCCAGGAGCTCATTGGGTGCTACATGGCACAGACTTCCAATGGGGAAGAATGTCCTAAGAGCAAGTGGATTGCTGTTAGCACCAAGTGTGGCTGCTGGCTGCACTGGGGCATTACTTTGGGAGCTCAGCCCCAACTCTGCTCCTCCCTGCCTGTTTGGCTTAGTCCTCTGCAAAAAACGCTCCCCGCTCTTCCCCGCAACACGAGTTATCCAGCCTCTCCCAGCTTGTGCTTCCTCTCACAATCTGCCTCTCAATGCAGCCAGATGGTCTGAGCTCGCCCACACTCCACGCAGGCACCTTCAGCTCCCCGCGCCTGGAGAAAGCGCTCGCCTGACCTGCGGCTGGTCGGGTGTGCACCTCGCCTTTGGGAGGCGGGGCGCGTTCGGGTGCTGCAGAGGATGCCTGTGGGAGGTACCTGGCAATGACAGCTGTCTTCAGACCTGCACCGACAGCCTGCTTGGAAGTCTGGCTTTGTGGGCAGGGTTCTTTTTCTGGCCACATCCCTGTGCCCACACGGACAAATTCCCAATGCTCAAGCTCTGGGGTGTGCTGCTGTGCTTGGGCACCCACCCTGTCCTATGCCACTTTGTCTGCAGCACTTAGTGCTGGTCTAGATCCCTGGCTCTGGCCTTCTGTCCAGTGCCGTTCAGTTGGCTTGACACAATCTGCACCAACAGCTCATTTGTTTTCATTTCAGATTTGGGTTTATTGGAAACTTTCAGTGCATATATGGGTTTTACTAATGATCTGTTACAAGATAACAGTAAACTGTTGTCTTTCTGGTGTTACTCAAGTACTTCCTGTACTGCCAAATGCTTTTGGAGAGCTTTGCCTATCTCGCTGTGAGAGGGAAGTGATTCCAGCTTCCTGCCTTATGTTGCTGCTAAGACATAGTGTACCTGAACAGCATTACTCTGTCTGCATTATGCTGCAGGTTAAGGTTGAACAGTATGAAACTTTCATTTTAATCATGTCAACTTTAGCTTCTGTAAAAGCTACAATCTGCCTTTTTCTTGGAGTTTTGTCTTCTTTTCTTTGAAGTACTGGATCAAGTGAAACAGCCCAGACAGACTTGCACAATACACCCTGAAATATTAAACAGCTTGGGGAGTGTTTAAATGACAACTGAGGCTCATAAAGTTGGGATCACTGCTTGGTACCAAAATCAAAGGACTGTGCTTGTGAACTGGCCAGTGCTGCAAACAAGGCAGCCCCTTGCAGAAGAACCCAGGTTTTAGATTTTCCATATGCAGTGATGTGATCTGCATCATTAGCAAATACGGTTTGCATAAATAGCTCTTCTTTCCTCCTCCCATCCAAACTTTCCTGGCACAGTTAACTAGAAACTGTGCTCTGGGTGGCCAAGTGCACAGCAGTGGTTAGGGGTCAGCTGACAGTCAGGTCTGTCTGCCCTCTGGACAAACTGTCACCCTAAGGAGTGCTGCCAACAAAAAAGCACTGGGTTACTGCTCAGGCAAAAAGAGGTGCAGTTCAGTTCTGTGCTTCCTTGGATGGAGGAGGATTCATGTCATTGCTGCAGCTTTGCATATGGAAATGGCCTTGGCCTCAAACACACCCTGTGCTAGACTTTGGTTATCTGGGCTTCGTAGCCACCAGCCAAGACACCCCTACAGAGGCTTGAGGGGAATGACTCCATGAAGTGCAACGTGAAACTGTCAGGTAAGTGTCCATCTACGCTTCGTTTACAACAACAGTGACCACAAGGGAGCTCCCTTTGGCTCTAAGACCCTCTGCACTTGGTAAGCCTTCCCCCTGGACTTGCTTCAGTCAGCAGGGAGATAGCACTGAACAGAACTGGTCCTGTTGTCTCCTTCCCATCTCATCTGACTCTCGTCTGTCATGTTTGGAAGTTGGGAAGAATTTCAGCTACTCTCCTGCGTAGCTGGTTTCTTCTTTCTTCTCTTTCCCTTTCCTTTTTCATCAGTAATGGGTACTGCCTCCATGCCTTGAATGCATTCAGTGTAAGTCTCCTGAAAGAAATTAGGGACACAAGGAACAAAGTGACAACATGCAGATGTGTACATGACGTAACAGGCAATCAAAAGAGAACTTCTGTTCGAAGGGGGAATTCAGATTTTGAGGATTTGTCCTTCCTGCTGTTAGTCAGGACTGTCACATGTTAAGCATTTACGTGCAGACCATTTCATTGATCTGTCAATCATGCTGGGGAAAAATAACATTTTGCCCTTTTCTATTCCTCTCCAAGACTTTTGCTCTTCTCTCTGACAGGATTCATTAGCTGGTGTTTGCTTAGCACTATAAAGATGAAAGAGGTTTTCTGAAGAATAAACAGGGCCTCCGCAAGAAGTTTCTTTAGGAAAAATGCAGGCTCATTTGGTCCAAACCAACCCCTTGGGAATACGGGCAGCTGGGCTCCAATTCTTACCTGATTTTAATCACCCAATCGAAGGAGCCCTTGCCCTGGGTTTCCATATGGGCAATAAGGAACCACAGTCCTATCTAAAGAAGAGTTTGTTATGACAAGGTCTGAACTGCCTTTTGCAAGTGGGGAAAGAGATAAAGAAGAATGCCAGGTGATTACGCTCCTAAATAGCAGGTCATATGTAGAATTAATCCAGTCTCTTCCTGGGTGTGACTTTCCCCTGGTTCCTCCAGTTTGCTGGCTAGTTAAACTGTGCACTATTCAGACCTTACTTACACAGCAAACTATAACAGGTTTGCTCTACCACTTAAGAGGTGAATATAATTTCATTCTTCCTCCAAGGTGCTGCAGATCCTGCTGAGGCTGTGCACAGGCACAGCCTATTCATGACTGCATGCAGCTACCACGCTTCCATGATGAGGCAGGTGAAGAGACTTCTGCTTTCTACTGAACTTTGACAATAGTTTTTTCTTCTGCTAGAATGCCTTTTATGGGACAAGGAGTGGACTAGGTGTGTCCACCTCCAGTCATGATTGGTAGAACTGACTGCTCTAGATTTTGCTGCCAAGTCAGGCTGGTGATGGCATAAATGTAAAGACTCCTTAAGTAGGATTTCTAGTTGATCAGCATTGGATTTGTGAACTAAATCATCTGCTGTGGACAAAAAAGTACTATGTAATTCCTACACAATCATTTGGCTTGCTATAATTGTACTTAAAGATTTTCCTAAGGCAGCTTTTAGCAGAAGCTGCATGGCCAGATCTGCTAATCAGCTTAGAAAGTTTCAGCTTCTTATACTTAGGCTTTCACTGTGCTCTTTTTTTCAGATTTAGAAGTCCTGTGAAGGGTGCCATTACACTTTCTTTTCCAGGCTGCAGGGAAACGTAGCGTACACCTCTGCCGATGCTGTCTGTGCATATCACAGAAGCAAAACACCAGCAGTATAGAACCTGTTTCATTGTGTTCCTGGGGAGCAGCTGACCTGTTAAAAGTAGTCCCTAAAATAATCTACAGGGTATATTAACTAAAGTAAAAAGAACTGCTAATAAGGCCATACGCTTACTTGTTACTGTGTTCAGTAGCAACCTTCAGCCTCTCCCATAAGGCCCTTTTTTCCTCCATGATGTGATCAAACCATGCCCAGAAGCACTTCCTCATGAGGCAGACTGTGTGGAAGGTACTCGCTCTCTCCTCCTGAGTAGAGACATAATCCTTGTACTGGGGAGGAGGACAAAGAAACAGGTGAGAATGGCTTTTTTATTTCTTTTCTCTTCCAACCTTTGTCCCAATAAATAAAACAGTGCTGAGACTGTGGCAGTGAAGGGTAGTGGGCACAGGAGTGGAGGAAAATCAGCAGGGAGCAGGGTGAGACAGTAGATGGTGGAGGAGCCATCTACTCACCATCTACCATCTAGTAGAGGGTGTGTAAGAGAAAATTCCATGTGCAAGAGAGTGATGCAGAGTGAGAAGTTGAGAGAAGGTCTCTGAAAAAGGGCACAATGTTGCTGTAATGGGGAGATAGCATAACTTTGCAAATGTTGTGCTACAGGTGAGTGAACTGGCACTGCAGTTATGGGAAAGTGTGGCAGCAGCCAGCTCTCTTGGTATCATTTCTCCACTGTGGTGCAGGCCAACCTTTAGCCAGTTCCTGAAGCTCCATCTCAGTAACATATGGGAATAGAAGTCCTCAGCCCGAGACATCTTCTCGCTGAGACTCTGCTGGGTGTCCTGCAGCCAAGTCATCAGGAATTTCCTCTGCAGGCCCAGGCTGTGGTGCCTTTGTGCCACCTGAGTGAAGACAGCAGAGAGAGCAGCTGGTTACCTGAACTGGTGACTACCTAAGTAT